>CM074312.1:3721665-3746665 GCA_037194245.1 Opsariichthys bidens | reverse complement strand
AACTACAAAGCAAAAATTCTAAATCCCACTGAAAGCTGTTCAAGTAGCACCGCTTGAGAATCATTGGTGTCACTTAAGTGATTAATCTCCTAATGAAGCTAAAAAGAAAGAAGTTTACTTTTCCAATTAGTGAGGTGTGAGGAGCAGGTTTTTGTGCAGTCATCTATAATGAAGACAGCAGGTCTCAGAGATGCAGTGGCATCGTTCAGACGCTGGGATTAATGAGTTGCTGCTGAACTAGGCTGCCGAGAAAATCTGCTAAAACCTGCTCCCAGAAGAGCAAAGAGGCAAAGGAAATGCCCCAGCTCACCAGGACATCCAACACCCACACTCTATTTACACACACCCAAGGGCGCAACTGCTCAGTCATTATGGGGTATGTATCACCACTGCTGGCACCCACCAACTCATATCAAGTCAATCTGTCAATGTTACTGGGACAGAAAAGCTCCCAAAGAATGTTTCTTTTTGCTGGAGCTGTGACATAATAGTTAATGGCAGCTAAATAAGGGTCAAAAGTTGATGAAAAGGACCTTTGAAAGAATTTTTGTATTCACATGTGCATTGATGACTAATGCAGCCTTCATGTGTTATCGGAATTTCCTACTTCCCACTTCTGAATTTGTGATGTTGCTGTAAAAAAATAATAAAGAATAACGTCACAGCAGCAATCGCTCTCCCCTCTGCCATGTTCAAAGTTTGTGGCACGACCAACTTGGGGACTCAGGTAGCAAAATTATCCCTGAGATTCCCAGTGGTAATTACGACTTAAAAGAGTCCAATTTTAGGAAACTTGTAATTACGATAATTACGACAGAACATGAAGGCAACATAGTTAGATTTGCTGAGTGGTTTGTTTTGTTTAGAAGTTAACAGGCCGTTACAATGAGTGCCTCCAAAAAAAAAAAAAAAAAAAAAAAAAAAAAAAAAAAAAAAAAAAAAAATATATATATATATATATATATATATAATTTTTTTTATTCTTACATTTACTTTATTCTAAATTATTCTTACAAACAAGACCTTCATCTAAACTTTTTGATTTGATAATTTGGCCCTCGGATGAAGCTAAATGAATAGCCCTGGCGTAAAGGTTGAGAAGTGCCTGAACTTCAGTGTCAGAATTTGGATGTTTTTTTCCCACCTTGTTTTAGGAAATAACGTCATTCAAAATTGAAAATTCGCCGCGTGAACTCGGTACATCGATCAACCCTGACCTCAACGGTGACGTGTCATTTGAAGTCCCATTCAAGATTTCGGCAAGTCTGCAACACAGCATTAATATATAGGCTATAAACCGTGTATTTAAACGGCTTTTAAAAAATACCGGTTGCTGGTTTTTCACATTCGTTCAGCCAATCAGCGTACACTTGCGTCACTGATATTTCCTGTTGTGCTGGGCTAGACCCTGAAGTAGGAGCTAATCAGTCCCTCCAGAAAAACGCGGGATTTTTTTGTGATTGTTGCGGGCAAAAATCATTGATTATGCGGCACGTTTTCTTAAAAAATGCGATGGAATATGCGGGATATTTTTGCAATTTTATGCGAAAACTGCGGTTTTTGATGCAAAAGAGGAAAAAACGGTGATTCCCCCCCAACACCCTGTTCTCACTAGATACTGCCTTCATGTAAAGAGGCAGACTTACTAAATCACAGAATATTGAAGTTCTCATTCTGTTTTATTTCAGACCTTCATCAACACATGGCTCAAAATGACAAAACATTGAGTCAAATAAGTTCTGTAGCTTTACAAAAGGAATATTCAACTTCTGTAAAAATGAATAAATAAAATATAAATAAAATGTGTGCTTCCTGTTTAACAGAGGTAGCGATACAAAACACACATCTTCTGTTAAATCAAGTGCTTCCAATCTCTTACTGCAACGTAAATTATTTTACACACTACTAATATACTTGAAACTGTAATGTTTTGGTACAAAGTGGTTTTCCAGCGTCGACTTGCCTCTGTGGTCCAACACGCAGTTGCACGGAGTGCAAAATAATTTGCCCCCACTATCATGTAAAAGAGTGGGAAACTGCTTCACGCGGTCTTTTGAGCTTATTTTTGTTGGCAAATGAGAATTATCGGCGTGCTTCATCACGGTTTCACCGCGGGGTTTACAGATGACGTTCACGTCGCGTCATTACGTCACTTCATGAGGTTCCCATGGCAATAGGGGGAAAATAACGGCGCTTTACTTGTGTGAAGTAAACGCAACATTTTTCAACTTTCTGCTAAGATATATGAGACTTTTTTGCAACGAAAATACCGGGATTATGAAATCATGCTAGCCCCGCATATTTTTCTTGCTGAAATCGGCAATTTATGCGGCGAAAGTGCGGCATATTTGAAAAAATGCAACCCCCGCATAAATATGCGGACTTTGGCTGATTATGCATGAAATCAAGCGATCGCATAATCCCGTTTTTCTGGAGGGACTGGCTAATTTAGTTTAGTTATTCTACAAGATGGTTACAGAGGGTTCGCGCTGATGCAAGCTGTTAGTAAATTTGGCCCCAAGACTTGACTCTTCTTCTAAACGGAGGAATTCTGAGTTCTAGAAGCTTTACTGAAATTAAATGAAATGAAATGAACGTGAGCGATGGTTGGAGTGATTGGTTGGTTTGCTTTAACTTTCTACATATATAAAAGTTTCAAATGTATATTACACATGCGGCTACATTTCATTGAGTGTGTGATAGAAATAAATAAAGTGGCTTCTGTGCACAATATACATATTTTGATGAATCTATTCTTGCAGCAACACTCCTGTGGCAGCTGACTCACTGGCACAGCTGTGGGAAAAACTCTTTCATCTTCGTGTTTCATCTTCCTTGATTATCCTTTCCATCATTTCCCAAAAAAAAAAAAAAGTCCTTGCCAAAGGTTTAAAGATTTATCCACACAATGTACAATAACACTGAGATATTATTAGTGGAAGATTAGTTTTTTATTCTCAAATTCAAATATTTGCAGCCCTCCAAGCTCTTTGTTGTAGTTTACAATGGAAGATGATTGTGACGTGATGAAGCAGATGAACATGTTGTACATCTAAAATTAGCAGCACGTATTTACAGTTCTTAAGATTTAATCACTTCGAATCTGTATATTAGGAAGATGACTGCCATATGGGAAGAGAGAAAATAATCAAATACTAGTCTTCTTGCGTGCCTTATGTTGTGAGATTTAGCTGACAAACAATTAGATATGTGCGGTATTTTAGAAAAAAGCATTAAATTCACATCAAACTGTTACTAGCTGTCACCAAACAGGCTTTCACTAGAGATACTCAGTTGTATTTTTTTTAAAAAAGAAAGAAAAATGTATTTTATTCATGTTTATCGTCAGAAAATGTAACAATCTGAGAAAAAAAGTCAACAAAACAATATGCTTTAAACTGACCGTTATGTAATTTAACCATTAAAGGCACAACATGTAATTTTTCACGGCTAGAGCTCTAAACTAGATCGATATTAGAATATATTAATATAATCAAGAAAATGAGATTCAAATAATAAGACAATGTTGTGCTATATAACAATGATTATCCAAACAGTTGTTCCCTTGTCTAATAAAACAATATATTAAAGCACCTTTGGTGTTTTCATGGTTTCTACAAAACAAAACCGGAAATCGAGGGTAAAGCAGGTAGGATGTCATTGATAGGCGACGCACGGCATAGTCCGTGTCCTGGTTAAAATCGGAAACACTGTTCTAGTGGTTTTTGGATATTTTAATCGAAAAATCTTACATATTGTGAGATTTTTACAATAACATTTTTACATTTTATGTGTGTGTGTGTGTGTATGTGTTTTATGCCCAACAAAAAATGTTAAGATTAATTTTTATTCAGCAATTTAAATGGTCATGTTCATCAGGGAAGATAGGTATTCAAGTCGGTATGCATGTATGGATTGTTTTTTAAGACTTTTCTAAATAGATAGGACAAAAAATAAGCATCACATTGGCTTCTATAAACACATTACCATCACTTACCATACAATGAATTTCCATATGAAGAAAACGAACAGGTTTTTTTGTTGTTGTTGTTTTTGCTTCAAGGGTTAGTTGACCCAAAAATGAAAATTCAGTCATTAATTCCTCACCCTCATGTCGTTCTACACCCGTAAGACCTTCGTTCATCTTCAGAACAAATTAAGATATTTCTAATGAAAGATATTTCCGATGGCTAAGAGTGCCAAAGTCACGTGATTTCAGTAAACGAGGCTTCGTTTGTAATAAGTGATTTGAAATTTCAATAGTTAGCGTGATTCGGCACTTTGAATCCACTGATTCGAAACGAAAGCTTCGAAGTAGTGTATTGAAATCGGGCATCACTAGATATTGCTGAAAAGTCGTTATTTTGGGGGGGGTTTTGGCGCAAAAAAAGTATTCTCGATAGTTATAACATAAAGGTTGAACCACATGAACTGTTTTAAATATGTTTTAGTATTTTCTGGCCGTCTGAAAGTGTTCATTATCTTGCTGTCAATAGAGACTCACTGAACCATCGGATTCCATCAAAAATATCTTGAATATAGGTCTTACAGGTGTAGGAATTAATGACAGAATTTTCATTTTTGGGTGAACTAAAACTTTTCATCCACTAATCATCAGAAAGTCACGTTCGCTGCTTTCGTAGCTCAACAATTCAGCAGATGCAACAGTCAATCAATCAGCAGAGAGAAACGCTGCCAACATCATCCAGCACCTCACAGCCGGATAAAACGCTTCTCAACAGACACGATTTGCTTCAGAGTACAACAAACCTGGCCCTCCTTACGGGACAACAAGCAACCATTCATCACACAGGTACTTAGACGAGGAGGAAAAGAGAGCGAGAAAAATACAGATGTGTGTTAAAGGAAGAAAAAGAGGCTCCGAAGAACTAATTACAGTACATAGATGGTCATTATTCTTCATCTGCTCTCTTCAGCAACAGGATGTTACACTTCTGTCTCTGACACACCGAGCCTGTCGTCACACAGGTTCGAGCAGGACGATCACAAAGGCGTGAGTGATGGAAATCATATCTTTCATCACACTACTGAGAATTGCTGAGCACTCGCTCTCTGAGCACTGCTGCAAGTGCTGATGGGTCCACGGGAAGACCAGAGGGAGAAAGAGTAAAGCGGGAAGGGGAGTATGGGATGTCTTAATCAAGGCAAGCTCGAGCGGGTCACGTGACCGCTGTCTCAGCTGTTTACAGCCAAAGGCCAGCGGGAGGGACGCCCACTGTCTATAGGGGGGCGTCATCACTTCTGCAGGTGTGCGGGAACACCCGCCACTCCTGCTGTTGTTTCTGCCTGCCCTACAACGGTTTATATGGAGAATTTGCTGTCACATTAAACAACGGATGAGAGCACTGAGAGAAATCATTTCTGTAGCCGTTTCCAGCGGAGGAAAATATTATCGCTCAGAGACTTCTTTTTCGTCGAAAAGAGATTTTGTCAGTTGTTTCATCATTTAAAGGAATAGTTCAGTTGAAAAATGTATATTTTGCATGCTGTTCATATTTGTATGCATTTTCATTTTCTGACGATTTTAATGTGAATATTCAAGCTGCTCTTTTTTTTTTTTTATCATTAAAGTGCCACAAATTGTCTTCTTTAAAACTACGCTAGCATTTGGGGTCAGGGTTTATTTACTTATTTTTTTTAAATAATTGTATTCCACAGATTTCTATTTTAAAATAAATGTTTCTTTGAACTTTCTATACGTCAGTGAATCCTGAAATTTCATCACACTTTCCACAAGAATATGGAGCAGCACAACTGTTTTTAAAGGGTTCGTTCACCCAAAAATGAAAATTCTGTCATTAATTACTCACCCTCGTGTACGCACCCGTAAAATAAAGTTATGATCAAACACTTTTTAATTATAAATTAAAGCTACAATTTTATCTGTTAAAAACATTACAGCAACTGATTTATTGGGCTGCTGTCACTTTAAGAGCTGCTGCTGCCGAACATGACGCGGCTCATTTTCTGTTCATTTAAGACATTATCTAACTCATTTTAAGACTGCTCTTATGAGGATACTCGACAAAACAGGCATTTTGGCATAATTCTGTGAGATTGTTTGTTAAAACCTTGGAATTCTGACTTTTCTTAATATTGAGAGGAGTATACTCCTCTCGCTGCATCGAGAATTGACACTGTGGGAACGCTTTGCGTGAATACTTCATGAAGCACGTGAAATCAGTCCAATGGTGTGACGGGACGCCAGAGGCGGGTGACGTCACGACCAGGAAATTATAAAGCACGCTCAAACAGTGCAACGTCAGCTTCTGTGTCTTCAGTCGCACTATATGTGAAACGTCTTATTTGGTGTTGTTTGTCAATATTACATCTAAATTGTGTGAGATGTGGCCAAACAGCAACAGCAGCAGTTTAGAGTGTGTTGTTTGTTTGAGTGCGGAGCATACACAGTCAGCATTCTTGGGTTCTGGTTGTGTTCATTGCGAACAGCTTACCCTGCGGGTGCGCAGGCTCGCGGTCCTCTTGGTGCGGGTCCCGCTGCTGCCGAGGCACAGCGGCGATCTAAATCTTGGGGATTGCAGATGGATCTAACAGAGGGGTTTGAGACGGGACCAACCTTACCTCTGCCCTCACCTGATACCTGCTAGCACACGTTGTGGTTCCTTCCGCTCTGGGTGAAGCGCCGGTGCTTTATGTATCCAGCTCTGAGGAGTTGGATATAGAAAGCATCGATGCAGGAGATGAATCGCCATCGTATTCTCCTGCATATGAGGAGCTTACAGAGGTTGTGACTCGTGCTGTCGCCAAATTAAATACAAACTGGCCAACAGAGAGGCAGGAGGTTCGTCCGAAAAGAAAATTGGACGAACGCTTGCTCCCCTCGCGAGCACAACCTCTTTGTCAGGGTCTCTTGTTTTTCCGGGAGAAAAACCCATCCACACCGAGGTGTCGAGATCATGAAAGAAACCGGTCTCCTATAGAGTGCATAGTGCTCAGCAATCTCACTATGCATCTGTAGTTGGTCTCAAAGAGCACTGTTATGGGTCAATGCCTAAGGTGGAGGAGATGTTCATATCGGTCCTAAAGGCCCTAAAGGCCTTGCCCACCAAGCCAACTAGAACAGACAACTCCAGAAGCTCCATCCCCATCGCCCTCAGTTCTCGTGAAAGTCGTGACGTATTGTCAAGTATGGTGACCCATACTCGAAATTGGTGCTCTGCATTTAACCCATCCCAAGTGCACACACAGCAGTGAGTAGTGAACACACACACACAGCCGGAGGTGCCTTGGTTAGGTGCCTTGCTCAAGGGCACTTTAGTCGTGGTATCGAAGGTGGAGAGAGTGCTGTTCATTCACAATCCCCACCTTCAATTCCTGCCGGCGTGGGAATCGAACCGGCAACCTTCACATTACAAGCCCGACTCCCTCACCATTAGGCCACGACAACCTGCCTTCTCCAGGGCTGCTGCATAGCAGCCCCAAACATCTAAAGCTAGCTCCCCTCACCGTGCCACAAAAAAACAGAGCATGGCTGCCTGGGCCCCCCCCCAGGGAAAAAGGGGGGAAAGAGGTCGTGACGCCAGTGGTGACAGGTTCCCGAGGGTAGCCCCCTCTGGAGAGAAATGGTGCATACGGTGCCTACTTCTCTTCGGTGCCCTCAGGGGGCCGTTCTGACAACCTTTGACACCTCGTGTGCTTCAGAGCGCAGCGGTCCCCAGCTGGCGTGTATTTCAGTGTCCGCCCGGAAACCTAGCGGCACTGGGATGCCCGCCCCCTCTGAGGAGGGTTTCAAAGCAATCAGTTCAGGTGTTCCCTGCCAGTTCACCGCTCCAGGGCACCAAATTGGTTGTGCAAAGAATACCAGAGGCCTGCCAAAGCTACTGCCAAACATTTCTCAGTGGGTCAACTGCATACAGTTGAGAAGGGTTGTGCCATTCAGTTTGAGTCTCGCCTGCACGTATTCATGGGGGACCTACCCACAGCGGTGAGCCCCGAGCAGGCTCTGGTAATGAAACGAGGTAAAAACTTTGCTGGGAAAGGGAGCCATAGAACATGTACTTTCTCCAGACATTTTGAATCTGCGACATCTGAATCATTCAGTCATGAAGCTCAAATTCAAAATGCTAACGTTGAAACAAATCATGTCACAGATCAGATCCGAGGACTGGTTTGTCACGATTGATCTCAAGGACGCATACTTCCATATATCATTCCTTCCACAGCACAGGAAGTTCCTGAGGTTCGCTTTCGGGAGCGAAGCATACCAGTATCGGGTTCTTCCATTCGGCCTAGCACTGGCACCGCTGCGTCTACAGGGCATTATATCTCGCAATTGTGAGTTTATATCACGCAATTCTGACTTTGTGCATTGCAGTTGTGTTTATATCACGCAATTCTGAGAAAAAAAGTCATACTTTCCATAGCATATTTTTAAAATGTATTTCACTACAGATTACAAAATATATGCTTTAAAAAGTAATTTGTAACGTATTTTGTTACATTACCCGAGTTTTGTAACTTAACTAACTTTTTGGAATACTAATATGTATGTAACACTTAAACACGAAATCGCAATAATCTTTTTAAAAAAAAATTTCAGTGGCGGAAATGGGCTTCCATATAAAACTAACCGACCCAGCCCTGTATTTTAATGCGTTAAACTGAAAAAATTAATTGCATTCATTAGTGTGTTATTTTTGACATCCCTAATAATAATATATACACACACACACATGTATCATGTAAACATGTACTTTTATGTTAGATGCGATTAACCGTGATTAGTCGATTTTAAAGCACTAGTACTTATTTATATATTTCCATTCTGTGTAATTATACATAAAACACATTATGGATCTCCCAGTGAGAAATGGGCTGTAAACAAAATGCCATTTCTTTGCTGGAGCTAAAAATACTCTCCTTATCAAACCCAAAAGGCAGGATGTAAAGGGCTGTTTGGAAAGCCAGTGAGGGTAACTCATTATGCAGTTGCTTTAATACACATCTGCATATTGGAGAAACACAATAACAAACCTCAAAGGACCCGCCACTATTTAGGTGAGGTTCTAAAATAGCTGGTCGCCATACCAACGGTGAGGTGTAGCGTTTGTGACAGCGACATGAGGTGCGTGATGACTCCTGTGATCCACGGAGGAAGTCTCAAACTTGGACTGATTCTGGGAGACATGACAAATCTAAAGTCTCACCTATTACACATGCAGAATTCATCATCTATCGTGATTCGGAGCAAATAAATCGCTTGTTTGATGGCGCATGCTTCTGAAAGATAGTCAATAGAAGTGCAGGTTTTGCATTCTGATCAAAGGAGAAAGATATGGGCTTGATGTTGATGCATGAACCAGAGAAAAGATCATTCAAAGTCTTCAGTTCCTTTCAATGCAGAGCAGGCATGAAGGAGGCTCTACGGATATTACCGCAGCCTCATGAAACCCAAATCAGACGGCTAATTTCAGATAAAAGTCTTTGCTGATTTCCGTTTTGCTGAAATCTCGCACGGCACGCCTGGACTGTTTTGGTTTAGTTTGTTATTGGGAAATATGTTTTAGAAATGGCTGGTAAAATTGCCTGGTGGTAGTGCTTTATGACGGACTGGGAATTTACAGGAACAAGGCGTTAATGTCTGATATCATAAGAAAGCATTGTCATAAACTGTTCGGTATTGAAATTTTGCATATGGCACAAGAAATATTTGATTGCCTATGAAGAGGCAATCTACCCTATTGACTCCTTTTATAATTCACACACACACACAACTGTAAGGTCTAGTTTTGGTTTTGTTCATGTTTCAAGTTTCATGTTCATGTTTCTAGTCTTTGTCATTGTCATGTGTCATGTTTGTTATTCCATGTGCTCCAGCTGTCATGTCATGTGATCCCCTGTTTGTCATGTGATCCTGCCATGTGCTCCGTGTCATGCGATTCCCCAGTGTTGTGTCTTGTTTTGATTGGTTCTTGGGTTTAATCATTGTTTACAGGTGTTCATCGTTTGTCATTAGTCTGTCTATTTTATGTAATTCTCAAAACTTTTGGCCACGACTGTATGCTAATACGGCAGAGTCCGTCAGTGGGTGTTCATATAGCTAGCAATATATGTAGACACCGGCTGAAACAGCTCACTGGATGACACTGTTTTAGACTCATAACAAACTGGCTTTTCATAGGCTGGCAGACACGCCAGAAACATAACTGATGCAACTAAAAAACCAAAAACTAAAAAAGTGATGTCCCCTTCAGTGATACTGACATCATTTTTTTTTTTAAAAAACAAAAAAAATAATAGTAATAGTTCTTGTAATAGTTGTTGCAAGACTGAGGGACGAGTTGAAATTCATAATCAATAGAAGGTCACAGATGCCATTTGTCAAGAGATCCTTATTCTCATATTTATTTAAAATTTAAATCTGGTCCTGTGGTATATTTGCATAGTTTGGGATTTTGGGGAATAACTAAAGGCAAAGCTGAATACCAAGTGATCTTAGGGCAAGAGCTTGCATTCTCAATGAGTTTAATTCATAGAGCAAAGAAAAGGTGTAAAGGGTATTCAAACATTTTTCTGAGAGCATTAAGAAATGTGGAATTATATTCCACAAGAAAAACATGAGCGCTCACAGCTCACTGCAGGGATGTAAAACAATTCAGGAGTTTTTAGTTTATCGAATTTGATATTCCAAAGCGAAACAAAAAGCCGAATCTCTCATTCCACTGCACTGCACTCATCTGAACTGTGTGTGTTTAACAGGCTGGAGCTTGAACTAAGAAAACTTCAGGTCAAGAGATGTTAATTGCTTTTATTTCGCTGCATTCTATTACTCAGCCTGTAGAACTGTCTTTGAATTTCAATTAATGTGTTGTTTGCATTCGTGCCTAATTACAGGTCATCATTAGCCACATAAAGCCTAAATCCATGTACATCTGGTTCATAAATAAAGTGGGGGTTATGATGAAAATGCACGTGAACATGACAAACGAAACAAAGGAGAAAGTTCATTTGAAGCTGGATCCTCATGTTCTACATCCTTTGGAATTGTGGAGAACTTTGTCTTCAGTAAACTACTTTGTCTCCTGGTCTTCACTGAGCATATCGATCTCTTTCGATCGAATTTAATCCTGCTTACGATAGTGAATCCAGAAACGTTGTAATGTTTACACTGTAATGAATTACTGTAAAAATTACAGCCGCTGGCTGTTTTTTTAAATAATACAGAATATTGCTGAAAAAACTAATGCATTCTGGGGTCACGTGTGACTGTTTTGACAAATTTACAGAAGAAATATATTGCTGTAAATTGACCCTTCGTAAAAAAAAAAAAATATATTGTGTAATACTGTAATAACAAAAATCTTAAAATTAATTATTACAATACACTACTACTAAATTTTACTGTAAATTTTGCAGTAACTGCCTGCTGCCATATTGTACAATTAATTTAAAATTTTTTTTTTTTTAATAATTTTACATTATGTAAAATTAAATTTTTACAAATTATATTTTACTTTTTTTTTTTTTTATTTAATTTTTAAAAACTACTGCATATTCTGGGCATTGTTGTTTTGGCATTGCATGTTGGGACAAATTTTGGTTTTTGACCCTTCGTCGTTTAAAAAAACCGTTTAAAAAAAAATTTAATAAAAAAAAACAGCAGTAAATTGTAATCGAGAAAATTACAAAAAAAATTAAATTACAGTTTACAGTAAACACTACTGTAGTAAATTTATGCCACCCTGCTTGCAGTATTACAGTAACTGTTATAATTTTTTTTTATTAAGTTTTTTTAATTTGACTACTGTAATGAACTACTGTAAAATTTACAGCATTTTTTTTTACATTTTGCTGTTTTTTTTAATTAATACAGCATATTGCTGTAAACTGCCAATGCAGGGGTGCTGTCAATTTTTTTTTTAAGTCAATTTTAAAATTGACTAAAATTTCAAAATCGAAAATACAATTAATAAAATGTAAAAAAATTGTGTAATCAGAGACATAAAAAATAAATAAATGTAATTAAATAAAAAAGTACAGTATTACTGTTTACCTTTACCTGGCTGGCAACCTGGCAATTATTACAATATTTATTTTTTATAGTTTTTTTTTAACAGTTTTACTTTACAATTACAGCAGCATTATTTTTACAGCTTTATTTTGTTTTGCTTAATCAGGATAATGCTGTGTTGAATAATTCTGTCTCTGGGGTCAATGGTTGGTTTGCCTCAAATTTACAGAATTTTTTTACAATTTAAAAAAATTAAATTTAAAAAAATTCAAAAAAATAACTGGGAAAGAGAATACAGGGAAATTACAGTAAATAAATTACAGTATTTAACATAACCTAACACTTTTATAGTAACCAGTATTAAACTTGCTGCTGCCAGTTAATTTATCTAATAGGTAGTTAACGGCATGTAAAATATATTATATACAGAAAGTTTGCTGCCATAATAATCACTGACACTGTCAGTTCTAACACGAGGTACAAGCTGCACTCTTCCGAAAACTCCCGTTATAATCAATAAAGCTGTATACACTTTGCAATGAAAATCTTATTGGCACGGTGTATATACTTTGGTGGTTTATCGCACATGGAGAAATCATACTGAACAAAAATTCTGACATCTGATTGGCCATTGCATTCACGTGCTCAACAGACGTCTGTGATTGGCTACA
This sequence comes from Opsariichthys bidens, assembly GCA_037194245.1. Taxonomy (NCBI): domain Eukaryota; kingdom Metazoa; phylum Chordata; class Actinopteri; order Cypriniformes; family Xenocyprididae; genus Opsariichthys; species Opsariichthys bidens. Next base: position 3,734,002 of record CM074312.1, on the reverse strand, counting down.
TAGCTTAATGCTTCAAAAAACTTGTAGTAAATTTAAAGCCTTTTGTAACATTAGACATGTCTTGACCATCACTTTTGATCAATTTAATGTGTCCTTGCTGAATAGAAGTATTAACTTAAAAAATAATCTTACAAACCCCAAACTTTTGAATGGTAGTGTACATCTGTCGTCGATTCTCCTGACTCCTAAACAACGTCTCAATCGGCTGAGCTGCAAACGAATCATTATATTTTGATACTCGATTCGTAACAAGGCCTTTTGAAAACAGGGGGAGATGAAGGTCTGGGGTTTCCCTTACGAAAAAGAAGTATACTTCAAGTTCATTTTATGAAGTGTACTTAAGTAATGTTCAAGTATATTTTTAAGTATACTTTTATGAAAAAAGCATACTAGTATCAGTGTACTAGTAGTAAACTTGTTAGTGTACAATTTCAATACTGGTTGGGACTAAATTGGCCCAATTGAAGTAGACATTTAAGTGTACTATAAGTGTAACAGCAACTAGTTCACAGCTACGTTTCAAATTTTTACTGCATTTGTACTAAAAGTGAACTTATTAGTAGTTTACTATTTTAATAATAGTAGTCCTTTTTTTGTATATGAAAGTACACTTTTAAGTACTAGTTTAGTGCAAGTATATTTGTAAGTTTTCTTTAGATGGACACTTATAGTTTACTTTTTATATATTATTTTTGCACTATGAAAACTTTTTGCACATATAAAAGACCGATAGCAAAATTCAAAGTCCAAAAAATCAGTGAATGGCGGTGAATGAAAGTTTTGATAAATTCCTATGTACACTACCATATTATACACATATTACAAAGAATCATGGAAATTCTCAAGTTATTTTCCACTACATTGTAATTAATTTTTGGCTGACCAAACAGCCAGTGCACAAAGTTGGTCGAAGTCATAGCTACACCATCTGGCTGCAAAAAAAATGTTTCTCAACTAACAGCCGTTCAAAAGTCGCTGTTTATTCTGACAAACTAAAACTTTCCACAACAATATACAATTCCACGAGTAAAGATAAATTAGCCGCACTGCCACTGAGATGAATGGGAGCACACACGCACTTTACTACAGCTCCCGTTTATTTTTTATCTTCTAATATAATCTAGTCTCCAGAGGTGTTTTCCTCTTTGTGTCTGTTCTTGCTCAGAAATGGCTCTTTCTTATTGCTTGTTACCTTCTAGCCCGTTATTCATCTGCCATTCAAGCATGCACACTTGATCTGTAGTGCTTTTTGCGCTGAATATGCTCAGTGTTTTCCTCGCCTTTTCTCTCTCACGTCCCTCTTTCATCATCAAAACCCACCCTGCGCCTCATAATTAATGTGAGGTCCAATTTCCTGAAGATTAAAGGCAAAACAATTAAACACAGCACAGAAAGGAAGTGGAAATGGCGGAAGAAATGCAGATAGAAGCTTTTGTTTGCTTGTTTGGAAAACAGCACTGAGGTGGTTTTGAAATGGATTATGTTGCTCAAAGAGCCACTGCCCACAAGAAATCAGAAGAAGGACAAGAGACAGTTTTTGGTTGGAAAGACGTCAGTTTTTTACTTCTCACTTTCCAACAAAATGTGCAAATATTTGATCTGTGCCCTTAATACACATTTTAAGTAAACGACAGTTTCACACCTCCTGTGATGATCTGCTCGGTTCGCTTTAGAGGGGTCTGGGTTCATTTGAAACACTCCAGTAAACCTCTGAAACCAGCCGAATGAGAAACCCCACTAACCTTTTGTCCAACCTTCTGATTATGGAGAAGCGGCCAATTAACATGACTTTGTTATTGCAGATGTATTTGATTAAATATAAGTATTTTCAAATTCCTTTCATGGCAGAACTATATTATTTATTTTCACATAATCTAATACAAAATAAAATCACACAATACCAGTATTCTAATATTCAGTTGAATAATAACAATGATATCTTCATGTAATGTGATTCAAATTTAAGAGTTTTTTTTAATAATGACGAACTAATATTACAAAAAAAGGATATTTTGTTGGAAAGTTTATATATGCATGTATATAGAACCGCTGTCTGTCATTTTTATCATATGTACTCTTCAACTGTGAGTGACGGAATCTAAAACAAAAATCTAGAAAATCACACTGTATGATTTTTAAATAATTAATTTGCATTTTATTGCATGACTTAAGTATTTGATCACTTACCAACCAGTAAGAATTCCAGCTCTCACAGACCTGTTAGTTTTTCTTTAAGAAGCCCTCCTGTTCTGCACTCATTACCTGTATAAAAGACACCTGTCCACACACTCAATCAAACAGACTCCAACCTCTCCACAATGGCCAAGACCGGAGAGCTGTGTAAGGACATCAGGGATAAAATTGTAGACCTGCACAAGGCTGGGATGGGCTACAGGACAATAGGCAAGCAGCTTGGTGAGAAGGCAATTATTGGCGCAATTATTAGAAAATGGAAGAAGTTCAAAATGACGGTCAATCTCCCTCGGTCTGGGGCACCATGCAAGATCTCACCTCGTGGGGCATCAATGATCATGATGAAGGTCAGCCAAGAACTACACGGCAGGACCTGGTCAGTGACCTGAAGAGAGCTGGGACCGCAGTCTCAAAGAAAACCATCAATAACACTCTACGCCGTCATGGAACTACAGGAAATGTATGATCTCTGTAATCGCAAACAAAGGTTTCTGTACCAAATATTAAGTTCTGCTTTTCTGATGTATCAAATACTTATGTCATGCAATAAAATGAAAATGAATTATTTAAAATTTATTACATGACTTCTACATGCTAGCCATATATATATAGTATATATAGTGAGAGAGAGGGAGAGAGTAATATATTTTATATACTATAAAATATTAATGTAAATCTATCATTTTTATTTTTAGATCAATATTGTAATACTTCATGATACATCTTAAGAATTAATGCAATAATAATATATATTATCAATATATTGATAATATTTATTAACACTATATCAATATCTTGCAAATCTCATATCATATGGTAACACATTAAGACGAACAATTAATACTCTCCACAATAAGCTGCATTATTTGATGCATTATTAGTGTCCATCTCATCCATGAACATGATTTCTGACCGTGTCCCGTCCCAATTCTTTTCCACCAGTAACACACTGTTACTGTCTTGTTCACACTGCAGTAACATAGATCGATATTAGAATATCATACTAATAAATGCTGGACGAGAGAATATGGGTGTGCACGAATATTCGAATATCAGATCTGTAATTATTTTTCAAAAAAAATTCGTATTTTACAGCATTGCTTTGCTGGCCGTGAATGCATGAAAAATCCCAAGCACTAAAACTAGCAGCTATAATTAAATACACTGGGTAGCGGTGTGGAGCGCATTTAACAAGTTCATTTATTTTATCGCGAAGTTTGGAATCACTTAGATGAAAATGATCTTTCGAAATGGAATTAGTTTTGATCAGATGAATTAATGAAACTGACAGACAGCTGTCCATCACTGCATTCACGACAGGTCAACACATATTGTTTAATGTTTTCAACTAAAAGAAATCCTTAAGATATAACGTAAGTTTGTTGTGTATAATGCCTCGTCGTAAGCTTGTTCTGAACAAATACTTGATGAATAAAAAAATAACATCATTTAAATAAACGAACGTTCAATTTTTATGAGCCCAAATATTCAAATGCAATATTTCTGATCCCTAGGAGAGAACGCTGTATTACTCTTACTAAAAATAAAGCTGCATCTGATTATGCTATGTTAGCCACAAGACAAAATAGGCACGGTAAAAACAAGGTACTTGCGGGAAAATCAAGAAAACGAGATTCAAACAATAAGACTAATCGTGCTGAGCTATATAACAATGTTTAGTTTTATGCCTATAAATGTATCCAAACATTTGTTCCCTTGTCTAATAAAATCAAGGATAACATTAAGGCTAGATAAGGGTAGTCGTGGCCTAGTGGTGAGGGAGTCGGGCTTGTAATCTGAAGGTTGCTGGTTCGATTTCCACGCCGGCAGGAATTGAAAGTGGGGATTGTGAATGAACAGCACTCTCTCCACCTTCGATACCACGACTAAAGTGCCCTTGAGCAAGACACCTAACCCCTAATTGCTCCCCTTGTAATTCGCTTTGGATAAAAGCGTCTGCTAAATGATGAAAAATGAAAATAACACAGGTATGATGTCATTGATAGGCTTATTTCACTGGATTTAAATTCAAAAATCTTACATATTGTGCCTTTAAGACCTGCAGTGTGAATGCAGCCTCAAAGACATTGCATAAATGTTCTGTAGCACAGCTTATTAAACCGTTGAAAACAGATTGGTGTCCGGGCTTGAGCTCTCCCCTCCGGGACTCAGACATATGCGTGTTGAGAGCGCTTGGATTGTCTGGGTCCGGAATGATGAGAAAAGAACACCAAAACCTCACATACCTTTACTTCCGCTATCTCTCCATTTAATTATACACTGACATTTACATCCGCTGCAACATGTAATAGAGCTCATTATGGCGGGGGTCGTCCGATACTTAAAGTTAGCTCCCTGCCATCTGCAGATGGTGCTCATACAAGGAGAGTTCAAGTACACTAATTGCAATACTTGTGGGATACGCAGCAGTCCACTGTAGGACACATGCAGCTTACATAACATCTTCCAAGGAAATATCACTGAAAATCTTGCCACTTTCCATGAATATGGTATCAAATAAAGCTAGTAAACATCTTTTTCACCAAAGAGTCAAGGAGTGAAAGTGTTGTTTCTTGACTCAAACTAAACATTATTATTTATCATATATAATAAATACAAAATAATAAATGTATTTTTATCTTCTACCCCATGTTACCAAAATATGAAGCCTGTCTGAATACCTAGAAACATTACACATAATAAATACATTTATGAAATTATAATTACATATGCAAAATCTGTTTATACAACTGCACACCCTGATTTTGCCAAGGTGATCCTTGGTCAACATATTTTGTTGATCCTGGAACAACATCCTGTCCAAAAATTTAATTCTAACCATATCTCTACCCCTAATCCTTATACGCTACCCATAACTTATCCCTAAAATATATATATTTACCTCTTTAGCTTGTGGAAAAGCTGGATATGATGAACTTCTTTACCACCTGTGTTTTTATGCTGTTTTTTCACCATAATTTTTTTTTTTTTTTAAGAGTTCATTGCAACCTGATTAACCTTTTTGAATTTGACGATCAAAAAAAAAAAAAAAAACTGTTGTCTTCTGGGAAATAAGAATCTTTTGTAGCTTCCGAAGGGCAGAACTAAATGAAAAAAATATGATCTTTAAAAACAAAATTAGAAAAACGTACACATTTTCATCCCGTTCAAAAGTTTACACCCCCGGCTCTTAATGCATCGTGTTTCCTTCTGGAGCATCAGTGAATGTTTTAATAGTTGTGTTCGAGTCTCTCAGTTGAAAAGACGGATCTCAAAATCATACAGCCACTGCTGGAACGGGTTCAAATATGCAGAACATGCTGGAAAACTGAAGAATTTGCAGGACCTGAAGGATTGATCAGGACAAATAAGAGACTCGTGAACAACCATCAAAACAAACAAACAGTAACAACACAGTATTAAGAATCAAGGGTATGTAAACTTTTGAACAGGGGCAACTTTGTCAATTGTGGACCACATGTAAACATCTTTATGTAAAATATCTTATTCGAGACAGTCCTAAATAAAAAAAAATAACATGCATTTTGTACGATTTTTAATGTATAATTTACCAAATAACTCCAAACTAGCAACTTTTCATGATAGGTTCATTATCTAACAAATCTACTAGTTATTATCACTCCAGTGACAAAGGAACTGTTGATTTAACCAAAGCAATGGGACACCAAATTATACCCCACTAACGAAAAGTGGCATATAAGATCTGGAAATCGGTGTCTGTAAGAGCATCTGCAGGGTGTTCAAACCCTTGACACGTCCGGAGCAGGCTATTAAACTTTCAGCTTTACCGAGTTTAGATCTGTTTCATCAATATCATGAAAGTCTCCTGTGGTCAGCATCTCTTTGGACGCCCGCAGGGGGATTCAGGCTTAACGCAGCTTGAGCACGACACTATAGCGGCAGAGTGAAACTCGATTCTCTTGGGTGTGACAGAAACACACATGCTGACAGTGAATATCCCCGGACTTACTCACACAGCCTCAAAAGTGCACTGCGTTATCCCTTACAGTTTATTAGACGGTCTACAAGCCTGAAGGAGGCAATTTAGCGTGTGTTTGAGCCCAGGTGTTCCCAAAAGAACAGTTCGTCAACGGAAAGCATGTTCATATCTCCACACACACACACAGGCTTTGAGCTTTGAACTCATGCGTGTGCGTCATGTAGGAAGGTCTCAAATCAAGACTGGGGTAATTTTCCAAACAATATTGTCATTTGCATTAATGTAGAGCTTTGCCTGCTCACAAATGATTTCGATACTAAACATCAACAACAGCAACATGGGAGTTACTGTATTACCATTTTTCCAACTAATTCCAGCTCTCATTAAAAGTTGTGTCTGCCTCGGGACTTTCTGAATATGTGATTCTGCTTTTGTAAGACATAACGCAGAACAAAAACTTATGGAGAATAGCACAAAATGCATGTCTCAACATTTTTACATGAAGGAAAATTTCCTCTGACAAGTTTACCCACGATGCACGGTTATAGCTAATGAGGATCACTAGCTAAGCCTTGAAATCTGTTGATCTCACACATCAGGGTACCTCTCTAATTAAAGAGTTTCTCAGCCAGAAATATTGCGCTCCACGATCAGACTCCATCTGGATGGACCTGCTCTACCAGGGCCGATGACAGGGAAATGAAAAGACTAACAATGCTTGGGAAAAAATGGGCCACAGATGAGTGCGTTTGCTAATGTGTCCTCTGCCAACAGTGGAACAGCCAACAGAAACAAGCAGGGTGCAAAATTACTCTGTTGTGTAAATAAAAAAGTAACTTGCCAGTACGTTTGCTAAGAACAGCAACATTTACATACACTGTATAAATCGAACTGTACGAATGTATAAAATAAATCTGATGTAAGTTATAATAATGACCTGTGCTGGCTGACACAAATATGCTTTTTATAATATATATATATATATATATATATATATATTATATATATATATATATATATATTATATATATATATATATATATATATATATATATATATATATATATATAAAATATATATATATAAAAAAATACGTGATCCTTCAGAAAACAGTTGTGCTGCTTTTTGTGGAAGCCGAGATACTTTTCTCAGGATTCTTTGATGAATAGAAATTTCAAAAGGACAGCATTTATTTGAAACAGAAATCAAAATTTAGTTTTTAAGTCTTTACTGTCACTTCTGATCAATTTAATGCATCCTTTCTAAATAAAAGAATTACTTTTTTTAAATATTTACATAAAGGTACTTTTATATGGTCACTTTAAAAAAATTTCAAAAACATTTAAAAATCTTACAGATTGCACACTTTGTATATATGCAATTTATACTGTACAACATTAAACTACTATATATAATTTTGAATATAATCATAATGCAATGAGGGAATATTTGTGGGTCCTGAAAATGCCAAAAGTCTTATATTACCGATAAAAAGTGGTCTACATTATTTTAAATATGACTAGTCTATGGGTCTTCTAGGGGGTCCGCGGCAGTATTGCAGGGGGTCCGTCAATTAATGTTTAATCACAAATAATAATAAAAAAAAAAACGTGTAAAAACATCACAAAGTCAAATTTAACCAAAATATATTTGATTTTACAAATAGTATTACATTAACAGCTTTAATCACGTGATCTCGTGAAACCGTCAACGCAGACTATGAGCGCTATCGTTTGAAAACGCTACTGACTAATAAATTATATACAATTTAGCTCGCCAGAATGGATCGTTTGTAACACAGCTTAAAGTTCAGGTAATCGTCCACCTGACAGTAAAATTAAAATATGAAGTTCTGTTTAAACTTAAAGGCCGGGACACACCAACCCGACGTCCAAGAACTAGCCGACGGTGTTGTCGCTCATGTCGGCGGAAAAATATGCGCTTGAACACACCGAAAGAATTTAAGCCGACTGTCAACTGCATTTAAATGAGATAACTGTCTATTTAAGCAGATATATTTGTCTATATTCGTCATTCAAAAAGGGAAAGCGAAACCAAGACTGCAAGTAGACAAACCATGAACACAGCAGCGCTTGCTGACCGTTTTGAATATCAGTCATGCTGATCACGTGCTTTATTCCACTCCGCTCATGTTATTATGAAAATATTCGTGGATTCGAGTGCTCAAGTAAAAAGACGTGAAATTAGAACAAGCTTCTGTCGGTGCCGTCATGACTTATTCGCTTGCTTTCATAACTTTTGCTTATATTCTCGTGAACTGACTCGTTGGCTATACTGAACCGCCAATCAGAGTTCTCTCTCTCTCACGACGGCCCGACGCCGATTCAACATGTCGAATCGGCCGAAAAATAGCCGATGAGGACCAGCCGCCGGTGCGGAACACACTGAGAAAACTCAGTCGGGCGACGAACAAAAACTGCCCGACGGCCGACCGTCGGCTCGGTGTTTTTCGGGCTCCAGAGAAATGTATAATTGTCCACCTGACAATAAAATTTAAATGTATGAAACTGCAAATCTATTAAAATACTTGTGATTAAGACAACTGTGAACTTACTAAATGTTTGTTATGAAGCATAAATCTCTTTAACAATGAAAGTAAAGCCTACAGACAATGTGCAACAACATAGTTCTAATCTATATTGTCTCAACCAAATATTACGATCGTAATATGATTGATTTCTATTAACATCAGAGGCTGTTTGACACATTTTGTGTAGGGGGTCCCTGCTCAGTGTCTCGCTCATCTAAGGGGTCCTTGCCCTGAAAAACGTTGAAGACCCCTCTAGTCAGTGACAGAGTGCAAACATATTCATCTAAAATAAATCCGTTTCAGTGTTATCAATCATGAATATTTTTATTCTGGTGTCACCATTGTCCTGTTCATTGGGTTACCAGCACCAAGTCCAAACCTGTTCATTTCCACCACCAATGCAATACCAAATTTAGCATTTTAATCAACAGTGCATTTTTTGTTATCCTTTTACCTTACGTCTTGGAGTGTTGCAATGATTTTATATCGTGATATGTATGGTATTGTGACATAAGAGTGTTGGGTCTCTACATGCACCCGCCACTGGCAGGCGTGGCCTAATTTTGGACCCTGGAAACAAGACAGCACAGTTCTAGGATGAATTCTACTCACCCAAGAGGTTTCTCTAGTCGGCTGGCCGGTGACCCCACAATTTCACCCAGTGTGCAGAACATCTGGCCAAGAAAGTCCTATATGGAGCGTGTAGGATCAAGTAGAAGAGGCGGTAAGAGTTTATCAACTTCAACAAATCTCAACGCTCTGCCTCTCGTTATAGTAGTGAATTGAAAGGCAAAGACGTACGTATAGTTCAAGGGGCTTCTGGGAAGGAGCACGGCCATGTTTACAACAGAGCACAGCATGTAACAGAAAGCACAAGACACAAATACAATACCAGCCACACAGACAACATCACACACAGTTTCGTGGGTGATCAAACCAGGGAAGGGAGAGAGATAGTGATGATAAGTGACATCTACATGATTAACCTGCATGCATTAAATGAGGTGCGATGAAAATACCAGGAATAGGAAAAATATCCAAATATATTGTATCTGCACAAATAAACTTTTCACTTTATGCTTAAGTAAACGCACTAATTATGTCAGACGGACACTGCATGTAACTTTCCATTAACAATAGTTTGTTTAATTAGACAAATCTTAATCATGTGGAATCAAAAAGCTTTAACAAAAGTAATTGCATCTATAATTCTACATGTGGTCAAATTTGTGGCATCTATAACACAGCTAACAATGTGTTAATCACTTTCCACTGCTAATTATATTTGGATAGATTTCGAAAAAGAAACTGAAATGAAAATAAGTGTTTTCATTCAGGTTACACGAGGGTCACATTACAGCACTACTTACGTGTTTGGAAAGATCGGGACTTTTAGAGTCAACATCATATCTGAATTGAAGAAGAAAGTAACACACACACACACACACACACACACACAAAAGAATAACCAATGTTACCCAAAGTCTTTATGCACACTGAGTAGCTAATTAAAAGATATGCCATAAAAGACTGACTTTAAAAGGAAACAACTACTTTAATGGTTATACAACTGCTCAAATACACACACACACAAATCTTTCGAGTAAGCATGCAAAACAACTTAACGGTCAAACATGCTTGCCAATGACAGACAAGATTCATAGAGGCATAAAGTAGAAACTTTTGCAATGCATCTGTGACTGAATTCACAAAACATTCTTGTTTTCTACCCTAAGAATAAAGTTAAAGAATATTTTTGCATTACCAAAACTCCTAAGAATGTTCTAAAGAAATTCTTAGAGTACAAAAGAATGTTCTTAAAACTCATTGTCTTAAACTTAATCGTCTTTAGATAACAACCAACTTCCATAGTGTGTAAAAAAATTGTTATGATTATTACGGTAATCTGCAGACAGTGAAAAAAGGCTATTTTAGCGATCTCATGGTTTGAAGCTCATGGCACCGGTGCACTTAGGGCATGTCCGAATGACCTTTTGTTAGTTTAACGACGGGAAAAATGGTCGGCTTGCTCGAAAAGGGTTGTACCTCGTCTCTTAATGAGTCATGGGTGTGTTTTGGGCGTAACGTTCAATAAACCAAACCGTCATCTCCCATTCCCTTTAAAAGCCAGTTGTGCGCTTGCACTATGGCGGACTACGGCCGACACAGAAGAACAAAACCATTGGAATCGCTTCAGGGTATGTCTAGTCTACGGTGGCCGGGAAGTGCAAAACAACATTACAAAGTGTGAAACACTTTTATGAAGCTTGAGACAAATTTACATTTTGGAAAACATTTTTACCTATCATAAAACACAATTACATGGGGAAAACACTTTTACCGAGGACGGAACAAATTTACATTTTAGAAAACAAATTAACAAGACGCAAAACACTTTTACCAGTTCCGAAACAAATTTACAATGACAGATTCTTCACGGAAAGGGAAGTGACGCGGTGAAAGGTGTTGTTGTTGGTGTAAATTCGTGTTGTAGTTGTGGAGTAAATGGCGTAAATATAGTTTATGGAGACCGAACATGGACTGCGGCCGAGGGACGTTTTGCCCGTTTTGTGGCAAACACATACATAAGCAGCTTAACGCCGTTTTGCTTTACGTGTGGTCAGTGTTTGGAGTTTCTAAAAGACGAGGATCAGACGGAAACACAGGGGAACGTCTCGACAACCGGACAGTGCTAAGCAAAGTAAGTTACACTTCCGGTGTGTGGGGCATTCCCTTTCCGTGAAGAATCTGTCATTGTAAATTTGTTTCGGGACTGGTAAAAGAGTTTTGCGTCTTGTTCATTTGTTTTCCAAAATGTAAATTTGTCTCGAGCTTCGTAAAAGTGTTTCACTCTTTGTAACGTTGTTTTGCACTTCCCGGCCACCGTACTACTCGACAACAATGTACTAAATGTGGAAAAGTTGTTCCTTTGCGTTTTTCGCATACAGATGACAACGTTGTCAAAATGATTAAAATCTGTATGCCAGGCCAGTAGTTGGCGATGTCAAGAAACACTACGAGCCCATAGACTGAACATGTAATAGATATGAGCCGGTAAGACGATAACGGTATCATTTTCAAAAACTTGCATTTTCAGGTCGACATGTAAATGAAAATTTTCCGTTTTTAGCTGAAAACGTTGTTGTGTAAACGTTCCCGCAGAATGATTTTTTTTCCAGCTGATTGATCAAAATCCACCCAACTTTAAAGAGCTTGAGCATTTAAAGTGACAGACTTTATAATATATAGCCATTGTTATAGTTATCGTTCTTCGTGTGAACGGGCCTTATTTAGGAACAAATGAAGAGAAACCGCTACCAAAACATTTGCTAACTAAACAGACCACATGCATGCACGCCTATTTACTAACTCGGTTAGATAAAGTTAGCAGGAGGCCCGAAGCGAATCGCAACAAAATGGGAAATCAAAGTTAATTCATTTCGGAACCTGACACACTGCATTGGAACATTCCTGTTGGTTTCATCAAAGAACAGTGAGGACGAGGGAGGAGGTGAGAGGTTTTTTCCCAAGGAATATTGGTGTGGATGTGAGAATCATCAGGACAGGGATCAAAAGAAATAACTCACAAATCGAAGCGCAGGCTCTGCTTCTCCTCAAAGAAGTAGTCCAGG
>CM074312.1:3514165-3716665 GCA_037194245.1 Opsariichthys bidens | reverse complement strand
TAAAAACAATGTACCATGTTGATATGAAATATAGCTTTAGTAATCTGACTCGCCTCAAAATGTAAGAAATTGTTTGGTTCAAACTACAGAAAGGCTATGTGAATCCCCTGGCCCACGGCTTTATCAGACAACAAGCCAAGATTCTCCCAGTGACACACACACACACACACACCTGCCAATGAAAGGCAGTCACCCGTACTGGTCAGTGCTGTCAAATCTACAGACTGCACGCAGAAGCCAGTGTGATCTTAAGACAGTATGTCAGCACCAAGAGGTCTTTTAGTGGTCACAGTTTAGAACAATTTAACTTATTTTACATGGTAATAATATGAAAATTATAGTAGACTGTATAATATAATTAAATTAGGGTTGTGCAAATAGTCATCAAGTCACCTTTATTTATATAGCAATTTTTACTATGCAGATTGTGTCAAAACAGCTTTACAGTTCATTTTGGTTTCCCAGCATCTCTAAATAATCCGTTTTCTTATTTAAAGTACACTTTAGGGGATTCGCACCAGAGGGACATAGCTCCTATATCTTTTGGCGAAATTCCTATTCCGCTTTTTGGCGGTTTCGTGTTATATCACGTTTTTATTTTTTTATTTTTTTCTCCACTGTCAGAAGTACAGGGGATAGTGCAACGGACAATAGTACAATGTTTACATATTATATCAGTTCATAAAGCGAACAATTTAGTTCTTTGATTAAATTAATAATTAGTTATGTCACTGTCGGCCGGCTTGAGTCACTTCAGAGTTTCTTACAGGTCAGTACGGAAATGATCCAAATTAGACACTTTGCGTTATCTACATGGTTATTTCTGTCAAGCTCATAAAAGTCAAGTCAAGTCAAGTCATCTTTATTTATGTAGCGCTTTTTACAATGCAAATTGTGGCAAAGCAGCTTTACATTAATAAGAAAATGGTGTCATTGTGCAGCTTATTCTATGTATTATTGATTCATTCCGTTGCAAATATCAGTAGTTATTAGTCTAGTTAATTTATGTATATCAGCACTGCAGAAAACAGTGACGTAATCGTCCGGCTCGGCTCAGTTCGCATACAACGACGCCAATGCAGGCATATCAAAAACACTGCTGAATATCAAGCAAGTGTCCCCAACTTAAGCAAGCCAAAGGAACCAAAACTCCAACAAATGGAGAAAAAAACCTCGGGAGAAACCAGGCTTAGTTCTCCTCTGGCCAACAGTGAACACTTTCAGTTACGGGTCAAAAGGACAGAAAATCACCATAGATGGTTAGTGCATTATATTCCAAGTCTTCTGAAGCCATTAAATTGCTTTATTGTGGAACAGACAGAAAATGCATTGTTGAATTTAAGTTCACGGAAACTCTTCCCTCCCAACCATCTTCAAACAGCATGTCATGTTCAGTTACAACAGTGAGCAGGACAAAAATCTCTCCAAAATGTTCCAGTGTTCCGTAATCTGAACCTAAAGGTGGGCTTTTGTTTAAAACGACTGTATTTAGCTGGAGTTTATTGGTGATTCTCAATGGTGTGGTACATGCTATTGGCAGAGAGTAGACTGAATAAAACTCATTCACACAGTAACTGGAATTTAAAACTGATGAAAAAGGCTCAGTAAACCGATTAGACACATGCAGCACTCTCAGTGTTGCACACTCATCTTCTCATTGTTCTCGGTTATGAACGTTTCATTGCGGAGAGAGGCACACTATCACACTCTGATAGCTCTGCACAAAGCATGATGAATATTTAGCGACTTTATTTTTTCTGTCGTATCTATCGTATCTGTTGTCATATTAAAAATCACTACACTTTTTTATAGAGCATTTAATAGGCTAATGGAAATTTAATTTGTAATTGCAGTTTTTAAAATTTCTGTGTGTGTTTGTGTTTGCATTTTTCTCTTTATAATGAAGTAATGTGTAGTTAACGAGGTATAGATATTAGAAACTGATCAAGAAAAATTGGCAGGTAAGGTTGTGGTATTAATATGAAAACATGATCAGACATAAAAAAGTGCTTTTGAGCCATCCCTTGTTCCTATAACTGAGTTCAAAATGTCTTTGTTCTGCCGAACACAAAGGAAGATATTTGAAAGAATGTGAGTAACCAAATAGATCTCGTCCCCCCCATTGACTACTATAGTATTTATTTCCTACTATGATAGTCAAAGGATGGTGAGATCTGTTTGGTTACTCACATTCTTCCCAATATCTTCCTTTGTGTTCAACAAAGACATTTATACAGGATTGGAACAACTTGAGGGAGAGTAAATGATGACAGAATTTGCATTGAACTACCCATTTAATCACAGTCCATTTTATTGGGTCTGTGCAGTTCTTGCTACTATTAATACAATTAAATGTTTGAGTTTCAGGATAATTTATTTAGATACATTTTTATAATTGTAAAATTCCATACTTATAATAAAAATCTACTTATAATCATAAATCAGTATATTTTGTTACATTGTGTTGAGTCGTGGCCTAGTGGTGAGGGAGTCGGGCTTGTAATCTGAAGGTTGCCGGTTCGATTCCCACGCCGGCAGGAATTGAAGGTGGGGATTGTGAATAAACAACACTCTCTCCACCTTCGATACCATGACTAAAGTGCCCTTGAGCAAGACACGAAACTCCTTGTAACCTGAAGGTTGTTGGTTCGATTCCCACTCCGGCAGGAATTGAAGGTGGGGATTGTGAATGAACAACACTCTCTCCACCTTCAATACCATGACTAAAGTGTCCTTGAGCAAGACACGAAACTCCTTGTAACCTGAAGGTTGTTGGTTCGATTCCCACTCCGGCAGGAATTGAAGGTGGGGATTGTGAATGAACAACACTCTCTCCACCTTCAATACCATGACTAAAGTGTCCTTGAGCAAGACACGAAACTCCTTGTAACCTGAAGGTTGTTGGTTCGATTCCCACTCCGGCAGGAATTGAAGGTGGGGATTGTGAATGAACAGCACTCTCTCCACCTTCAATACCATGACTAAAGTGTCCTTGAGCAAGACATGTAACCCCTAATTGTAAGTCCCTTTGGATAAAAGCGTCTGCTAAATGATGAAAAAATATTGCCCAGTGTAAATCTGTCACACATGGGTCTTTATCTGAATACATTTACTATATATATATATAATTATAAATTAAGGTGTATTATTTATATCAAATGATCCCAAAGAGCTATCAAAAGTTCTTTTACACTGTATTTTTGGTTTCTTTCTCTTTTCTTTTCTCTCAAATAGCAACCATAGCTAGTATCTTTGACACTCACACTACGGTACTCACAGAACGGTAAAACTTGACATCCCGAGGTGACGGTTCTGTCAGAAAGCGAGCTCTTGCGCAGGGATTGCATGGACACTGGGCAGGATGTCATGAAAGCATTGAAGCCTATATAATAAAAAGGCCCAAACCCTCTTCTCGGTACAGGAAACCAGTCAAGATCCTCATAGAAATGAGTTGAGGAGACCATGCCTGTCAGTTCTGTATTGCGTATCAGTGTAATTTAGTGAGAGATACAGTGACAGTGAACAGAACCAGCACTAATCATCTCCTGTTGTTCAAATGATTGTATTATTAAGTGTTAAAAGGCAAAGGTTCCTCTTCGTCATACCAGAAAACCGAAATTTAACACGACAACATTGACAGACGGATGTAAATTATGTCCTTCATGTTTATTCTTGCCTGATTCTAAAGTGATCTGTGATTCCCATAACATTCCATTAGCAAGAACTGAAAGCTTCTCAACAAAATCCAAAAATCACAAATAATAACATTTCATTCACCTGACTCCTTTAATGACAGTCTTTCCTGTTCTTCACACTGAATATAAGCAGATTGCTTATAAAAATAGACAGCTACGAAATGAAGCATGCCAGGATTTATTGCTGTGGTGAGCTGTCATCGCCTACACCAAACTCTACAAATATTCTGCAGGTGTATGAGGCGGCCCCAGCTCAGTCAGGGGACAAGGCAAAATCACCTGCCACTGAATGAGAAATTTCTTTTCTTTTTTTTTTTTTTTTTAATACAAAGTGTCGTATTTACCATTTTGAAAAATGTGTGTTTGTTTGTTTTTTTGTCATATCAGATATGAAATTCAGAAGCAAAAAAATAGTGATGTCTTTATCAGTTGCAGCTACATTGAAGTTTATACAGTAATTCTAGTATGGAAAAAGCCACTCTTTAGTTCAATATATACTATTCTATACTAAGAAAAGCGCCATGTCATGTCCGCACACTCATGTGGTTCAAGACTTTATTGACTTACTTTCGTCTGTGGAACACAAAATGATATAATAATAGTGCATGTCATCATGAAATTTTACATTTCAGTCAGAAGATATGAAATTTAAAGGAGACCTATAATGCTAATTTTCACAAAAAGTTTCTGGTGTCCTCAGAATGTGTGCATGAAGTTTCAGCTCGAAATACCCCACAGATCATTTATTATAGCTTGTCAAAATTGAGCAAAAACACACTATTTTTTGTGTCCCTTTAAATGCAAATGAGCTGCTGCTCCCACCCCCTTTCCAGAAGAGGGCGGAGCTTTAACAGCTCAACAACAACAAAGCTGGAGAATCTCACGCAGCCAAAATGAGGATTGTCAGTAACGGTGTTCATCTTTACATTGTTCACTGATGGAGAGACTCAAGAAGAACTTACAACTTTCAGAATGAAACTGGACGTTTATGGGTAAATTTATGCAGTTGTTGTGGATTCTTTTGTGCAAAACCTATATGGACACGCACTATACATAGCGTACCCGCCAAAGCCATATAGAGCAGGACAATGGTTATGATCACTATCAAATGCAGTGAATGGTTAAATATTTTTTCCAAAATATCGCTCGAAAACGCTACTTTTTGAAATTGAGCTTGCCAGAGGTAACTTGCAGGCTATACAAGCTAACACGAATCTAAATAGTGTTCTGAGCCCGTCTGTCAGCCAACGACAGAACAGTTAGCATGCTTTGCTCAAACTTTTGACATGCAGTTAGAACTGGTACTTGGTAATAGAAACATGCAGATTAAGGGGAAGTAATATTATAATACAAACCCCTTCCTACGTCACTAGAGGAGCGAAATCTGAGAGGCTCATTTTTTCCCATGCTTGCAGAGAAAGGCTTACCAAAACAATGGCTTCATGATATGTCCCCTTTAAGCAAATCACAGAAAATCTTTCACTCCCACTACAGCTCTCAAGAAATCGTTCATGCATCCAACAGAAGCACATTTTCCACTTAAAAAGATGTGAAAACTGATGAAATTTGACATCAGGGATTAACGGCATGAAATGTTCACAAACAAATTTGTTGCGAGGCTTCAGAAGACAGAATATGTGGACCGCTTTTATGGTGCTTTTATGATGCTTTTTCATCATTATGAACAGTTTGTAGTAGAGGTGTGACGAGACCCCTATCCCACGAGACGAGACACGAGATTGGGTTCACGAGACGAGATTTTTATAGTATTTTTAAGAAATCCTCAATAATGAAACGTATGAAGGGAAAATAGTCTTTTATTCAACTGAAAATCATAAAATGCAAAAATGTTGGTGCATTTTGAAATCAACTTGTAATGTAATGTAATTTTACTTCTATTTTAATGAATTATTTGCAGTGAAACAACATGCAAACACTGCTAAACAAAATCAAACCAATTGTTTTCTGCCCTGTATAATTTCACATGAGAAATCTCACTGAACTTCTTTCAACAGATTGAGCATAAATTAAACAGTATAAATAAAATAAACATATAAATAAAAAATTCAAATTACACTTTAAGTGTCACTTTAACTGCAGTACAAAGTTGACCATTTCCCAGTCACTATTGATTGTGTGGCTGTAACCGTTATAAAGCTCTGCGTACACCGAGAAGTCCAACCGTCAGCAGTGATAGCGATGCTTTCTGCCTCTTTAGGGGCCGTTCACATATCGCGCCTAAAAAAGCGTGTTGAAGATGGTCGGTTGGTTCTTGTCACATGACCTGCGGTGCGCTTGCGGCATTCTGAAAAGTTGATTTGTTTTCATCTCACCGCGGCATGTACGCTTCTATTTTGCGCGAATGAAAATGTGAACGGCCCCTAAGAGTCTGTACAACCTTTGCCGAGGCGTACAGAATAGTTTTCTTACAATGTTTACATATTGTTTGTGTCTTGTGTGTTATTCTTTCTCCGTTTATTATTTCTACTGGAAAACCAAAATGTTTCCACACAAACGATTTGTAAGTGGCGGGGGCATCTTCAATAATGATTTCACCCTCACACTGAGAGCACGACGAGAAAACTTTTCACCTCGACGAGAAATCTCGTCACGTTTTAGTCTCGCGAGATCTCGTGGTACGACATCTCGTCACACCCCTAGTTTGTAGCATCTGTGCGCTTTTTATATAGCACGCATGAACATTCTACAGAACTTCATTCAGCTGACCCACCTGAAGGTCATTAAATAATTCCAACCAAGGCTCACAGGAAGTACGTGCCTGTGGAGCCATTTCTCCAATCCTATAATCTCATTGTTTTAGAAGTTTGTTTCACTTTCAAAGTGTATTGTACAGTGAGTAGGGCTAAAAGTGAACACAGATGTCTTGAAACTGAAGTGAATTGTCTTTACAGTCACATTTGCACAAATCTAGGTAGAAACACGTTTTTTCTAATAAAACTGCGCTGAATAATTCACACACTGAGTTATAGTATAAAACTAACTATATTTGATCTGTCATTGAGAGAAAACAAGTCTTTGCAATAGAGGAGACCCTTACAAAAAAGAACTGCAGTGTATTGAAGTAGAACTGCAGTAAAACTGCAGTACCATGTAGTTTAACTGCAGTTTAATGAAGCACAAGCATAGATTTGCAGTGTAATGAAGTAAAGTCACAGTACAACTGCAGTAAAACTGTAGTATAAGTACAGCTGCAGTAAAATGAAGTACAACTGAAAGTTGCATGAAGTATAAAAACATTATAACTGCAGTTTTATTTTACTAGTACTTTAGATGTATTGCAGTATAGTTGTGCTCCAGTAAAACTACAGACATTTTAGGTTCTACTGCAATACTGCAGTTTTTTCGTGTCCAAAAATCTGCATTTTTATATATGTAACAAAAACTATAGTATTACTTCTAAAAAACTGCAGTAATCTTTTGTAAGGGACGTCTCAGAAATATACTTAAAATTGCACTTAAGTATACTTGACTTATACTGACAGAAAAGTCGAAGTATATTTGGCTTATACTTTCCCTTACAAAAAAGAACTGCAGTATATTGAAGTAGAACTGCAGTAAAACTGCAGTACCAAGTAGTTTAACTGCAGTTTAATGAAGCACAAGCATAGATTTGCAGTGTAATGAAGTAAAGTCACAGTACAACTGCAGTAAAACTGTAGTATAAGTACAGCTGCAGTAAAATGAAAGTTGCATGACGTATAAAAACATTATAACTGCAGTTTTATTTTACTAGAACTTTAGATGTATTGCAGTATAGTTGTACTCCAGTAAAACTACAGACATTTTAGGTTCTACTGCAATACTGCAGTTTTTTCGTGTCCAAAAATCTGCATTTTTATATATGTAACAAAAACTGCAGTATTACTTCTAAAAAACTGCAGTAATCTTTTGTAAGGGACGTCTCAGAAATATACTTAAAATTGCACTTAAGTATACTTGACTTATACTGACAGAAAAGTCGAAGTATATTTGGCTTATACTTTCCCTTACAAAAAAGAACTGCAGTATATTGAAGTAGAACTGCAGTAAAACTGCAGTACCAAGTAGTTTAACTGCAGTTTAATGAAGCACAAGCATAGATTTGCAGTGTAATGAAGTATAGTCACAGTACAACTGCAGTAAAACTGTAGTATAAGTACAGCTGCAGTAAAATGAAGTACAACTGAAAGTTGCATGAAGTATAAAAACATTATAACTGCAGTTTTATTTTACTAGTACTTTAGATGTATTGCAGTATAGTTGTGCTCCAGTAAAACTACAGACATTTTAGGTTATACTGCAATACTGCAGTTTTTTTCGTGTCCAAAAATCTGCATTTTTATATATGTAACAAAAACTGCAGTATTACTTCTAAAAAACTGCAGTAATCTTTTGTAAGGGACGTCTCAGAAATATACTTAAAATTGCACTTAAGTATACTTGACTTATACTGACAGAAAAGTCGAAGTATATTTGGCTTATACTTTCCCTTACAAAAAAGAACTGCAGTATATTGAACTAGAACTGCAGTAAAACTGCAGTACCAAGTAGTTTAACTGCAGTTTAATGAAGCACAAGCATAGATTTGCAGTATAGTGAAGTAAAGTCACAGTACAACTGCAGTAAAACTGTAGTATAAGTACAGCTGCAGTAAAATGAAAGTTGCATGACGTATAAAAACATTATAACTGCAGTTTTATTTTACTAGTACTTTAGATGTATTGCAGTATAGTTGTACTCCAGTAAAACTACAGACATTTTAGGTTAAACTGCAATACTGCAGTTTTTTCGTGTCCAAAAATCTGCATTTTTCTATATGTAACAAAAACTGTAGTATTACTTCTAAAAAACCGCAGTAATCTTTTGTAAAGGCATAGTTAAGTAGCCATTTAGCTAAGCAAGGAAAAATAACAGTGCTATTAAAGATCATTTTTTATCATACTTCTAAAGACATTTAGAGGGTAAAATGACCAAATGACCGTGTACCAGCTCTTATCACTAACCTAGTGAGATAAATACTGTTCAACACCCAGCAGGACAGTCTTCTGATTCATTGCCTCAAATTGGAAAGTATGGAAACTGACTTATAACGACAGTCGGAGAAACAACTCTCGCTCTGTACAGCAGGTCGACAGAACAGAGGGCTGTTGTACCGGGTGTTGCTTGTTATTGATAAGACACTGGAGGTGTTTTGATGGTGTTCAGAGGAGGAGGAACAGACAGACGCTTGACCGCATCCTGCTGCAGAGAGAAGCGACACGCCTGATTGGACAATGCCAGAGATGAAACCATAGCGATGTAAGCTGGGAACAGTTATGTTGTGTGAATGTGTGTGTGTGTGTGTGTGTGTGTGTTCACCTCTCTCCATTGCTTGGTCTCCACGCCCTGAGTGTACAACACGCACACTGTGAAAAGACGAAAATAGCAAAAATTAGTGCCAATGTTTGCTTACATACAAAAATGCCTAGTAATATTATGACTTTGTCAAATTTCAAATATATGGGCATTTTGTGTTGTCGTTATTTACTGAAAATAAATTCCATTCCAATATGTCAGCTTGAAATGCAACACATCTGGCACTTCGTTAACGGAAAACGGAATGAATTTAACGAGTCTGGTTCTGTAATGGTATTAGGTAAACAGAAATGGACTTCTGTTGCCAAATGCTGGAATCATTTCATATGTGGAAACATATTTCATTCGTTTCAATTCTTTTCTAGTTTTATAAAATACCACAGACAAAAGGAATAATGTGTGCCTTTATGACACTTTTATGGTGATCCTTTTTTTTTCATCATTTAGCAGACGCTTTTATCCAAAGCGACTTACAAGGGGAGCAATTAGGGGTTAGGTGTCTTGCTCAAGGGCACTTTAGTCATGGTATCGAAGATGGAGAGAGTGCTGTTCATTCACATTTCTATTCACGCTCATTAAGTAGAAGCTGCCAATGCATTCTTCAGCATTTCTCTTTTATGTTTAACTGACGAAAGAAAGTCATACAGGTTTTAAAGTGCCCCTATTATGCTACTTTATAGGTTCCAACAATAGGTGTACATTCATCCGTCGTCTCATTTCTCAAAGAATCTGAAAATGGTTTGTTCAAAAATTCAGTCTCTCTAAACCCCTCCTTTCCAAGGGCCAACTCTTCTCCGAATTGCCCAGTCTGTTGTGATTGGTCGACCGCTTACAGTGCGTGTCAGAAATCAAACGCCCATTATCTCATCTGAATTTCATTTTTTTTCCCATATCAATCAATCCTTTGGAAGAAACCAGTCTTCCAGTCTCAGCTACAACTACAGTGTTTGAGGGTCAAAGTAGATGTTTTTCACGGCAGTCAATGAAGACCACAGACTGGCATTATGCAAAAATTTGCAACTCTAAAACATGCTGGGTTAAAAATAACCCAAGTTGGGTTAAATCTGGTCAGCGACTGGGTTAAATGCTTTTATTTAACTCAACTATTATTTAAAAATTAATATATTTCTTGCTTAAAATGAACCCAAAATAGGTTGTAAATGAACATTTTTTATGTTTGAATAATTCTATTAATTTATAAAAACACCCATAATACAAAGTATAATATAAATAAAGCATAAACATAAGAAAAATAAATATAAATAAACAATAAACAAAACATAAACACAAAGTAGTCGAAAACCATAATAAAATAAAATGTTAAAGAGGGACGTTAATAAACCAGGGAGAACAGATATACATTTTTAGAAAAGACTTAGTAATAAATAATAATTCAATTAAACACAATATAAAAAGTAAAACATATTAAATGTTCACCTTTTGATTATTACTGTTGCCTCTAATAATTATGTGTCTGATTTTTAATTTCCAACCTATTTTGGGTCTATTTTAAGCCAGCCATATAGTAGTAATAGATATATAGTAATAGTTATACAGCCAATAGTTATAAATAGTTAAACATTTAACCCAACTGCTGGGTCAAAACAACCCAAACACTGAGTTTGTCCATATTTATCCCAGCATTTTTGGAGTTACTGGTGTCTCATTTCGGCAGAACACAATGGAATCTTTCTTTTAGGAGACAATAACTTTATTTGCCTTGCATTTTTGCTGACCTATTACTTTCAAACGGCATGAAATGTGATATTTGAAAAAGCATAATAGGGCACTTTAAAATGTTGTAAAGGTGAGCTAAATTTTTGGGTGAACTATTCCTTTATTAACACTCCAGCCGCTGAGAACGTGCTGCCATTGCACATTTGGGTTCATGATTCATTCAGGTTGGTCGGACACACGGAGCGTCGCAGATGAGAAGAACTCATCAGAATCACACTGATGTTTGATGAGAGGCGAAAGACAGGAGATTACAGAGAAAACGAGTGGGGGTCGCTAATTAATGCAGAAAGGGTATAAAATGTATTCTTCCGTTGACTGTACTCACATGGATCAGATTTGGAGAACGTGTCTCTGTCTAAAAGATTCCTGCAGAGAAAGAAAAAAAACAAAAAAACAAGATCAGTATCATTTTGACAGCACGATTAAACCCTATCAGTGACACACTGACAAGCTTTACGGAAGAGGCTTTCTGACAATTTCATTAAACTGTTTCATTAGAATTCCAAAAAAGCAAATATCAGGATAGAGTTTCAAGATGACACTCAAAATGTTGACTCAAAAATATTAATGGCATTCTCACATTTTAAACCTCAGCATATGTAACATCACGTTTGTCATTTGAACTACTGCGATATCGCTCCTCCAAACAGGTAAACAGGTGAAAATGTCACAATT
Source organism: Opsariichthys bidens (assembly GCA_037194245.1). Lineage (NCBI taxonomy): Eukaryota > Metazoa > Chordata > Actinopteri > Cypriniformes > Xenocyprididae > Opsariichthys > Opsariichthys bidens. Next base: position 3,705,203 of record CM074312.1, on the reverse strand, counting down.
GCGATGGCAAATGCTTCACTTTATTTTCCTTTTCTGTTTTTCAACAGATGTACAAGCTATTATTAAAACTTATAAAATCTTTCTGGATGCGATACAGGGTTATTAATGATAACTAATACTAATAAAAAAAATATATATATCAATAAATAAAGCTAAATATTAGATGAAAGACTTAAACTAAATGAAAATTTGAAATGTTGCCCTGGTAACTGACTGAAATAACTGTACTAAAAATGGAACTAAACTAAAATCTACAACTGAAATAATAATAGTTATTGTTAAAAACTAAAAAGAAAATGAGAAAAGCACATAAATGTATAATCTGTAAATAACACTGTTGTCCACTCAATCCAACAGCCAAGGATGCGAATAAGAAGAGGTCTGCAAATGTGGTTTAAAAACCGTATAAATGTAGAGATTCTCTTCTTCCATGTAACGTTACTCCATCCAGACACTTGATACTGTCGCACACTCCCACATCCGAGACTGGACTACACTCTAGAGACCAGACAAGAGTTTTGCAGCGAACGTGTTCAATATTATGTGGGTTTTTGGAACTGTGGTAGATTGTTATCTCAGTTTCTAAACGCAGCAGATCTTCGTGTACATCCTACCTAGACTATTTATAACCGGCCATAATAATCAGACAACTGCTCTCTGTCAGGCCAGGTTCTTCGTCTTTTCAAAATAAGCATATTCTCTGTGGAGATTGCTCAGAAAGGGATATCTCATCCAGAAATTAAAATTGCATTCGATTAATCACTCATGTTTTTCTGTATCGTCCGTAGAACACAAAAGTAGATATTTTGAAATACGTTCCTGCTGCTTTTTTTCCCCCATACAACAGGAGAATAAAATGACCACAGGCTGTCAGGTACTAAAATGACCAAAAAGGACCTTAAAGCATCATGAAGGCAGTCCATACCACCTTGTAGCTTGAAAATTTTCCTTTTATGTTCCAAATCCCGATATCATGTTTAAAAGCAGCTATTCAGTAAGAGACGGATGCTTACTGAGGTATTCAGTCAAGAGCAGGGAGTGATTTTCTGTTATTCTCTAGTTTGATTCACATCAACCCTTTATAACCTAAAGATAAAATAGCCCGTTTTCACATATTATGTTTTTTTATTATTATTATTATTATTATAAAATTCTCACACAATGAGCTATCTGCAAGTGCTAAGTGTCATTTTTTTTCAGAAAACAAACGGCTTTCCATAAATTACATTTATTGACCATTAATATGTATGGTGAGTTTGTAAACACAATTTAAATAGACACATTATACATTTTCTGATTTTAATTTATTAAAAAAGACAAAAAATTATGATAACACTTCAAACCTGTAACCTGTAACTACCTTGTTACTATTGATCTGTACATAATTAGTCACATTTTAGCCCATATTCATAGAATTTATTATATATATATATTATTAGTAATTTTATCTTACAGTATATTGTTTAAATTGTTAATTTATGTTTAGTAGTTAATATTGCACTATCTTGGAGTTGACCTGATCTACATTTCACTACTGGCTGCATATCCATATACAACTGTGTACGTGACGAATAAAAATCTTGAATCTTGAATCTTGAAAATGAACTATATGTATACTAGTCTTTTTGTGACACTGGGTTGCGCGGTTTTCTTTCAGGTGAAATGTTTTTCATACACGCATTCATTTACATTTACACATTTAGTCATTTAGCAGACGCTTTTATCCAAAGCGACTTACAAGTGAGGAAAACAAACAAGCGATTCTTCATGAATTGGCAAATAACACAGGAAGTGCTCACAATACAAGTTTCAGACATTGCTCAGTACCATAAGCTAGAGTAGGAAGGGAAAAGGGAAGGAAAGGGTTTTTTTTTTATTTTTTTTATGAGGGGATCAAGTGTTCACGGAAGAGGTGAGTTTTCAGCTGTCTCTTGAATATTGCCAGGGATTCTGCGTTCCTGATGAAAGTAGGGAGATCATTCCACCAGCAGGGAGCAGTGAAGGAGAATGTTCTGGAGAGTGTACTACATATACTGCATACGCATATACAGATACACACACCAAATGCAAAAGTCTCGCTTAGCTTCCTCCCGAGCCTTATCAAAAATCGCCTGTGTACTCCTTCGCCATGTTATTGGTTGTTTCTTCAATTATTTATCTGATCCAAAACTCCCTAAACAGCCACGATCCATATCTTTCGTTCAAATCCTCCTTCCACCCGCTCTCTGGAAAAGCGGCTGCCGTTTGCAGATGGAAGGTTCGAAATGACTGTAATAACCCATATATTGTCAAAAAGCCCATACTGTCTGTAGCAATTTGAATTATTACGATAGTTATGGTAACATGACAGGGCTGTAATAAGCAATAAGTCAGTTTTGGTTTAGGTTTCTCTGTATTGTGTTCCTTTTTTCCCAGTCTTAAGCCCAAGTATACTTTGCGCACTATCCATGTGATGTCATTTTCGTAATAATTTCAGCATAATTTTTGCGCGTGAAAACGTCTACCAGATGCACCAAACACGTCTTTCCGCGCTCACGGCCATATGAGTGTCCTTTGAAAGTGTTGCGTGCTCAACTATTTGCAAGATGGAGCAGAACATTGATAATAATAATAATAATAATAATAATAAATGTTTCTTGAGCAGCAAATCAGCATATCAGAATGATTTCTGAAGGATCATGTGACACTAAAGACTGGAGGAATGATGCTGAAAATTCAGCTTAGATCACAGGAATACGTTACATGTTAAAATATATTAAAATGGAAAGTAGTTATTTTAAAATGTAATAATATTTCACAATATTACAGTTTTTACTGAAATAAATGCAGCCTTGGAGAGCATAAGAGCCTTTTTTCAAAAACATTCAAAAAAATCTTTTCTCTGAACAAAGATATTAATTCCATTGCTATAGCTTCAATTCTGTTGATATGAGCTATGAGGACGATGGCTCTGCCTCACTCCCAGTGGCACAACTGTCATCACATCTCAACATCTAAATCAGAGATGGCATTTCTATTATGAGGATTACTCACACACACACACACACACACACACACACTCAGGATGGACTCAGGCAGAACAGATGATCAGAGGGAAATGTATTACTTTTGGTATCACTAACAACGCAGCTGTGATTATAGGTTCTCTCCGCATGCTTCTGGAAAGGTCCTAACCGTACATGTTTCTGCTTCACCTCATCTTCACATCTACAGGAATCTCTCTGCTCATAATCCTTTCATCTACCTAAATCAACCATGTTTATACCACCGCAGATGATAATTAGCATGTTGGCCTGAGTCATCAGGAACACAGAATTGACAGAAGACACAGAGCAGCAGAAAAAAAAAAATTGGGTGTACACTCAATACTTTCGTTTTTCATTTACATACACTTTTCGCGATTTATCTTTTTACGGTACACACTGAACAGTGATTGGTCTTGCACATATTTAACCATTCATAGCTCCATTCATAGACTCACTTGTTGTTGAAATAATTAAAAAAGTATTTTGATGATCAAATTTTCAAATACAAATGGATAAAACAACTGTAATAAAAATAAGTTTATTATTTAAATGTGAAAATAATATATTTCAACTTGCTATTGGTAAAACAAACAAACATAAAATGTCTTTGTGTGTAAAACAAATTGAATCTTATTTAAAGAAAAAAAAAGCAAAGAAATAATTTTCTTGACCATTGTACAGAATATATCAGAATATTGTTAAACAGTAAATATAATATTTTCATTTAATTATAAATTTCCAATGTTCAATCAAATCATTTTTCAGACACAATTTATAATATAAATGAAGCAACATGAAGCAAACATACATTAGATAAAGTACATTTGCACAAATGTCTCTGGTTGTGCAAATATATTTTTTCACATTTCTTCTGTATTGTGTGCTCTGATTGGTTCGCTATTATATCCTTGATACTTACCCACGCTGTATAAAATATCCTGTTTCATTTACATTAAAAAAGTGCAAATCCAAAACAACTTACGTTTTCCCAGAACATACAATGCCATCACTAAACAGTGACAGCACAACTGTAAGAGCATCATTCATAGGTTTCTCCACGGCCCTAACTACATATATATAGCTATGTTGAGACCATATATTATTTATCTGATCAGTGATATCCTCTCTTACCTTTGACATCGTTGCCTCTTCCATTACTTACTTACTAACACTGCTTGTGTCTCCCGCTATCCTGATTAGAATTTACAGCTCCAACTTCAGGATCTCTTTTTGGAAAATGAAAATATGCTTGACTGTCTTTTTGGCGATATTAATTGAGAGGGATTTTGAACCTAAAGTCAAACATACATATGCTGAGGGCAAATAGAAAACAATACCATTCAAATACATCTGCATAAACCCACACTTGCTCTGTCTCTGACATGCATGCACTATCACCATGTAATGCACCTTTTAATGCTGGAATCCAAAATCCAAAATCTGACATTTCCCATTCTGGGAATGTCCTTTGACTGTTTTTTTGTTGTTGTTGTTTTATAGTAAATGATGTCGCAATTCATAGATTTTACTTGCAAAAACATACATTTGAGAGTATTTTACAGTAAAATTACACATATAATGTAATGTTAATCAATTTACAGTTTCTTTTTGAAGTGGAACGAGAGGCTGCGTCTTGAATTGATGCTATGGGGAACACCATCAGTGTGACCGGTGTCTGAAGCATGTGTGTACACATGGAAATTTCATGGTCTGTGGGGAAGTTTTTCCCTCATCCCGACTTCTCCTGCTAGCTCTGATGCTTACATGTTGGTTAAGGGAGCCGTTTTGTGGCTGCTTCCGACCTGACTGATTCGCAATTCATAGATTTTACTTGCAAAAACATACATTTGAGAGTATTTTACAGTAAAATTACACATATAATGTAATGTTAATCAATTTACAGTTTCTTTTTGAAGTGGAACGAGAGGCTGCGTCTTGAATTGATGCTATGGGGAACACCATCAGTGTGACCGGTGTCTGAAGCATGTGTGTACACATGGAAATTTCATGGTCTGTGGGGAAGTTTTTCCCTTATCCCGACTTCTCCTGCTAGCTCTGATGCTTACATGTTGGTTAAGGGAGCCGTTTTGTGGCTGCTTCCGACCTGACTGATTCGCAATTCATAGATTTTACTTGCAAAAACATACATTTGAGAGTATTTTACAGTAAAATTACACATATAATGTAATGTTAATCAATTTACAGTTTCTTTTTGAAGTGGAACGAGAGGCTGCGTCTTGAATTGATGCTATGGGGAACACCATCAGTGTGACCGGTGTCTGAAGCATGTGTGTACACATGGAAATTTCATGGTCTGTGGGGAAGTTTTTCCCTCATCCCGACTTCTCCTGCTAGCTCTGATGCTTACATGTTGGTTAAGGGAGCCGTTTTGTGGCTGCTTCCGACCTGACTGATTCGCAATTCATAGATTTTACTTGCAAAAACATACATTTGAGAGTATTTTACAGTAAAATTACACATATAATGTAATGTTAATCAATTTACAGTTTCTTTTTGAAGTGGAACGAGAGGCTGCGTCTTGAATTGATGCTATGGGGAACACCATCAGTGTGACCGGTGTCTGAAGCATGTGTGTACACATGGAAATTTCATGGTCTGTGGGGAAGTTTTTCCCTCATCCCGACTTCTCCTGCTAGCTCTGATGCTTACATGTTGGTTAAGGGAGCCGTTTTGTGGCTGCTTCCGACCTGACTGATTAATTTGGTATGTCTAATTCTGAGGAATTGACTCTTCACCGGCAGATTGATTGACAGGCGATCTGACCCTGAATCATAACCCCAAATCCACAATTTTCTTTGACAAAACTCCAGTTAGGGGAGTAAGTAGATTACCGTTGGTGAACTTGAAAAATTGTGTGTACTCACGTCTTTCCGGGGTTGAAACAACATTCCTTCTGATGTTCATTCATGTTTATTTGATACTATAAATGAACTAATATAAAGAGATTGTAGGTTCACGAGCCGCTTGAAGGAGCTACAGTGATCTGTCACAACACATTAAAGACCCACTATACGGTATTTATTGCTTAAACTTCTTTAAAACAAATTACAGTATTTGAAATTTGATACTTTGTTTCATATCAAAAGTAACCTGCACTGTCTTGTCTGTCGTTGTCAGTGTCCTCTTTGCTCCGGGATGTATTTTTCACTGTGTGAGAACATGATGTGTGGCGTGAGAGCGCATGACTTGTTGGACGTAGTAACAGTAACTTATGGGGGCAGGTCTTTGTGAACAGTCAATTGGATGCAGAGATAGTTGAGGCAGAGTTTAGGGAGCCCTCTCATACTCACGACCACTGAAGTGACGGCGTCATGGACTGTCGTCGGCCAATGAAATTGTTGTGTTTACACACATGGTTCAGACACTGATCACGCTGATGGCGTTCCCCATAATGTGAATCCAAGATGCAGTGTCTCCTTCCCCTTCTCAATGAACCATGGTTAAAGTCATAACCTAACATAACATAATGTTTTACAGAATTTTTTTAGAGTGTAATTTGTGTGTGTGTGTGTGTGTGTGTGTGTGTGTGTGTGTATCGCTATTCCAATTGGTACAGTATTCAGCCTATGTGCTGATTCTCATGCGCAGCCTGAAAACAAGCATCTCTGCAGCATTTCATTTACACGGAAACAAATCTAATCTTTAGCAATATCCTTCAGGAAATGCCAAACTATTTTTTTTTGCATTTCATTCACTCTGGATTTCTAATATGGAAATGAATCTACCCTGCTCTTTCATAAAAGGTTGCTCAGAGGCCAAATGTCAGCAATGTTATTACTTTCCTCGCATGCAGAATGAACACAGATGACAGAAGGTCTCGCAAAATATTTAGAGATCTGCATTACCATATTTATTCTGAATTCATCATCATCCATAACACTCATCCCTGTTAATGCTCAGAATATTTAACATAAAAATATAAAATGCTCATGGTGTTCCCATTAACACCATATACACAGTAATTTGCAGCGAAAAAAGCTACCAGAAGTCTTTTATTTTCAATGAGAGTTGATGATTTGAGGCAAGTTGAGCAACAGCAACCGTTGGCAATGCAACAAAGCTGAGCAGACCATAAAATGTATGCAAATGACATCTGAGTATAGCAACTCCAATGCAGACGGTGATTCTCATGTGATCTACTGTTTGATACTGTTTGACAGAAAAACTGGGTCAATGACAAATCAGCGAGCACAATGAAGAAAAAGAAAAAGTTATTTTAAAACATATGGCAAGTTATAAGAAATGCACTCTATGTATCCATGCTGCTTTCATATGATGGTGAAAAATTTATAGCATAACATATACATAATACATCACTTTTCTGGTAAGAAAAAAAATAAAATAACTTGATTTTCAAATGTCAATGAATTTGCAACAGTTTAATGTAACATTTTTGACAAGCCAAACATGTCAGTCTCTCAGTGAAGTAGAATTTATTTAAGCCACAAAATAACTTTAATTCCATAAAATAAGTATAATGAACTACGCAAATAGCATTTCGAACACCTCCAGCATGTTTTATAATTACCCAAAAATCAAACATAGTTCACCCCTCATGCACATTATGACGTCTGTTATAAACGTAGGCGTCCGTCATAAAAATGAAAAACCTCAAAGAATACTTGTCGGCCAAAAACTAAATAATTATTACCTTACAATCCAACATATCATGACATCATTGTGTGTCAAAAAACATGCACAATACACGGTAGTATTTAGTATTAAGCAGAGGTCCAGGGAATACACGCGTTTCCTGGAAAACCCAACAGTACACAGTAAAAACCCCAGAGTTAAATCAACTCTGCTCAGATAACATTTGGTCCTTCTCTAAATAGTATTAAAGTCACACTCTTCAGAGATTGAATGCCTTTTATCTTCAGTTGATTTCATCTAAGACTGTGGCTGAAGTCAGTTGTAGATCTTGTGTTTCTCTATTCTTCAGTGATTCTGCTTGTTAACAGCAGGTGTTCATCAATAATGTTCAATCATCGCTTAATTAATTGCTTAATTATCTCATTAACTTTAACTCAGCTTCAGTGTTACTTTAACACTATTTAGAGAGGGACCAAATGTTATCTGAGCAGAGTTGATTTAACTCTGGGGTTTTTACTGTGTAGGATGTTTCCGAGAAGAGGGAGAAAATGGCGACCTGAGTAGTCTGTCAGACTATAACATACGCAATACATAATGCATGTGAGTTTAAATTTGTTCTTCTCTCACTGAAATGGATTATGAGATTATTGAGCATTATCAGGAAAGCAAGAGAAATACTTCACACTGCATACTTCACAAAGAGAATAAAAGTCAATCCAATTCAAAATCTTTGCTGGGTTAGTGAACATCATTAAACACGTTGGTTTGGACGGACCTTTTTTATGCACAAACTACGCATTCTGATTCTGACATTCAGTATTGGAATATTTTCAATAATTTTCTATTCTTGACTGATCTTTTTTTCATAACTTTGGCAAGAGATGAACTCTTAAATCAAGGATCTTGAGATGAGTCCCTGTAATCGTCCAATTTGACTCGTCTAGACTTGACAGGTGATTTTTAGAAAATTAGAAAATTTGATCACAATCTTCTGTTCTTTAAAATAATAAGGTAATTATCAAAGTTTGATAAAATGCTGTTCAATTTTCTAATAAAAGATTTTATTTTTACATCATTTTGAACCGCAATATCACACTCTCAGTCATGTGCAGCTGTGATTCGGCCACAGGCAAAACGAAGGGAGGGTTGCTTCAACCCACAGAATAAAAAACAACCTGTGGTAACAGTTTAAAAGTAGCCCAATTCCGCAGGAAAACTGCAGACTTGGCAACACTTGGCACACATCTCCGAAAACAACTGAACAAATTTTCAAATAGGTCCTATGATTATTTATAAATCGCATAGTTTAGCTCTAAACAACTACCTTTCACCTAAAAAAAAACCTCTTAAAACTACATTCTGTGACACAATAAGTGTAGTATTTGTAAAATTATTACACCACTGTGAAATGGTTTTCGTGTGATATATTTGTAGAGTACCGTATGGCTAGAAAAGGCTCTCAGCAAACCAGATTTGACAATAAATATATGAAACTTTAATTCCCAAACATCATAAAGGTTTCGGGGAGTCACACCATATGACATTTTATAAACTAGTCGTATAAGGGTGAAATAATCTAACGTGATTTAAATGCAACTGTAATGGAGTGTTTACACGAAAACATTTCTCCATCTCCAATTCCAACACATCTGAAAACAGATATGAAGAGATTTCAAAAGAGAATTCTAAAGCATTCTGATAACAATGTGTGAATAGTTGTGCCGGTGTCTAAGAGCCCATCGAATAAAGCATGAAGCAGGTGTGGATGATTATGTTCGTAAATTGCACTCTCTGCTTGGCGAGTTTAATTTCAATTACTCATCCACTTTTCAACGTCCCAAAATTTAATTAACTTTAAGGATTGTCCTCTGCATATCAAAGAGCAAATAATCAGCCCGATCTTCTCCGTCACGCTTGTTGAAAGACACGGCGAGCGCTCGCACAAAAGAGCGGGAGCCTTTTAGAAAATAACCAAACAAAACCCTCCGCCTGCTTTGCTGAAACTATACACCCTTCTAGCACTAAAAACATCACTCAAGCATTCTAGACCCTATAAAATACAAGGATGAACTGCTATTCTATATCATGCTGATGATGAGTACCTGCCATTCTTCATTAATTACCCAAGTGCCATCATTAAACTCCATTCATGTCCTTCTCATCACACCTATTGAAAATCAGACTGTCTTCTCCAAAGCTCAGCGAAGGTTCCTTCCTCTGTCTCCAGGCTCTGAGGAATCCTACTGGAGGTTTAATTATAGCCCTCAAGAGCTGTGAGATGAAGCTGAATGCGTTATGAGTGCAGCTCTGAAACCCTGAGACTCGATAGCAGGGAACCAGTCCACCTCGCTTCCTTCTTTTCCACACATCCATCTTTGCTGGTGAAATTTTTATACCCCAGTTCGATACTCTGTGACCCTGAGAAACGTGCCGTTGAGGTCAACAAAGAATTCATTAAAGATTAATCAAAAATGTCGTTATGTGAGAGCTGTGCGGATGGGCACGGACTACTTGGACATGTCTGGAGTACCAGGATTATGAGTTCCTGCCGCAAAGGAAACAATTGTACCGTTGAGTGTGACACGGTGTGATCGTATCACAGTCGAATAAAGGTTAAGCCGGTTTTATGTGACTTTAAAGACCAGCTTTCTGTCTGTGGTAATGTGAAGGACAGCCTGTGCAAAAAGGGATATTCAACGAAACATATTTTTAACCTAATGTGAATATGGTTGTAATGATACAGTCAATGGAGAGAATAGCCTACTGAAACGCTGTGTTTTTGTCACATACACAAAGGTTTATGATCATAAACTTTCAGTGTTGGACTTGTACAGTGGCTGGATTCAAAATAGCTCAACTTCTAATACCACACTGAGTAAATATTGCTATACTTTAGAGTGTGTTTTGTCAGCACCTCACTTAAAATTTAATGAGTGCGCAGAAGACGTGAAGCTGTGCGAAGTTAGCAGCACAGAAAACATACAGTATGAGCACTCAAATACTACATGGAGCTCCCGATCGGGATGGAGTTCGGGGGATTTTGACCTCAAAATGATTGTAGCCCACATCTACCCTCTTTGAGGAGTATTTTAACTTAAGTGCTGCAAGCCGTGCTCGTTTTCTCTCGCCAGTCTAGCAGAAAATGGAAGGCATACGGCGCTGTATGGACATTCTCTCGGATTCGCTTGTGCTCAAAACACGTATTTTCCAAGAATTTCTTCAGTTTATTGCTGTTATGAAGCCTCCAACAACAACTCAGCTTTTTTTATTTTTATTATCAATGTTAAAAAAGTTTCTCTTTAGTTAATTCAAATGTTCCTTTTACACCATTGACTGTAGTGTTCCTATGGAGACCGGAACAGGAGAGCATCCAAACGGAAGTTGGAATTCCCTCATGGCGGCGCTCATCGTGTACTGAGGAAAAAGGTGGATGGGTGTCATGATTTCAATTCATTAGACTGCTTGAAATGGAATTCAGAAAAAATTTCAATGGAAAAATATAGCAGCGAGCAGCAATTATCTGGGGTTCAAGCGCTTTATGGCCTTTAACTAAAAAAGGGTATTAAGTTTTATTTAGCAAACCTGTAACAAATAGATGATAGATGGAAAAGACCATTTACAGCCAAGAATGGGCAATTAACTAAGGAAATATCTATTTTAAAACTTTTAAAGTTATCGAGATTGAGCCAAAAACCAAGGATTAGTTTGTGAAAGTATTTTTTTGAAATAATCTCCAATATTTAACGAAAGATTCGATGAACAGCAGCCGTTGCTCAGAATGAGGAGTTCTACCATGTGCTGTGAATGTTGTGGACGTGCAATACACAATCCTTTTCACACGTGAAAAACGCAAAGGCCTTTTTTTTTTTTTTTTTTTTTTTTTCTCATTGGATGATGGCGGCCATGTTTTTCGAGATACGTGAATGTCCTCATAGACAATCGCGGCACCTTGGACGAAGACACCGCATGCCAGTTTTCAAGTCAATTGGACAGACTGTTGCGTAGATATTACGGAGGACCAGGAGTGCCACATAAAAATAAAACGAAGAATCAATTAATTCATTTAATAATTCACACATAAAAATGTATATAAATAAATCACTTTTATATAGGCAAATAAATAGACGTATTTAAAGTTGTTTATTTAATTCCTGTTTTTAAACATAGATTAATAGAACAATTAAAAAATACATTTGTAAATCATTTTAAATGGCTTTTTAAATCGCTCTTTAAGAAAGGATTGGCCAAACGCTTTTCTTTATCCATTTGTCAATCGAGTGCAAAAATGCCATTGGACAGTACACATGTGGGAGCAACCAATCAGCTTTCGCCTCAATTTGAAGAGCCGACTCTCTTCAAGAGAGGGTCGGCTCTTCAAATTGAATTTAAAAAGCCATTTAAAAAAGCCATTTAAAATGATTTACAAATGGATTTTTTTATTATTCTATTAATCTATGTTTAAAAACAGGAATTAAATAAACAACTTTAAATATACGTCTATTTATTTGCCTATATAAAAGTGATTTATTTATTTACATTTTTATGTGTGAATTATTAAATGAATTAATTGATTCTTCGTTTTATTTTTATGTGGCACTCCTGGTCCTCCATAAGCTATAGCTATTTTGGTGTTTTTCGACAGTCAGACTTCAGGCTATTTGGATCGTGTATTGTAGATGATTGTAGAAGTCTCTAGAACTTGAGGTTTGGTCTGTCCGATCACTTTTAGGGGAGAATGTTGATCCTTTGAAATTCTAACAATTACCATTGCAATCGTATTCAGCGCTGCATACATGAAACCTTAAAAAATTGAAACCCAGAACAATTTAACTGAAAAAAAAAAGATTTTAGGAAAAAACAAAAAACTGAAATTGTTGGAAAAAATTCATATGTTTTATATAAGCATTATTTTGAAATAAATACTTCTGTTATCTGCGTATTTACTGTAAACTCAGTCCCTGTTCATTTTTTACTGAGGTATCAGTGTCAAATGCTGTCAGCAGCAGCTGCGGTCCACAGACAGGTTGAAAACAACTCTGATAAGTTCCTTTAACACAAATCAAACTGTTATCTTTGCTCCAGAACGGCAGTTCCTTCTGGAACCATTGAAGAGATTCCTGACTTCAGTGAGGGAATGTCGAAGTGACCTGCGAGTTGGCATTTGAAACGGATGGCTGGCTCTTATCAAATCCCGAGAGAGCCGGTACATGAGAGTAGTAGAGTGCTGTGAGGTTGCAGTTTTGCTTTGCCACCAGAACCGTCAGGCACAGCAGAAAGACTATAAAAGAAGCGTCTACAGGCTTCTTCCCTCAAGAGCGAACATACTGACTGCTATGGAGGAGATGCCAGCTCTATTTTCTGCAACCTTCTGCTCGATTTCACATATTTTATCTCATCAGTTCTCTCCTTCCATATCTCTCGCTCTTTGTCGCTCTCTCTCTCTCTGGCATCAAACTCCCATTACTATGAGCTCCAAGGCTTTGATCGCGCACCCCTCAGTAAATCAATGCCCTGGAGTCACAATACTCTTTGTGTGTGTGTGTGTGTGAGTGTGAGTGTCAAGCATACCCCACATTATGGGGACAAAATGTACAACCATGGCAATATCCAAAATCCTTGCCCTTGTGGGGACATTTTTGGTCACAGATTATAAATCACACAGAATAAAACATTTTGAAAATATAAAAATGCAGAAAGTTTTCTAGGTATGGTTTGGGGAGAGAATATACAGTTTGTACAGTAGGCCTATAAAAATAGTTTCAATGAAAAGTCCCCATAAAGCATGGTGTGTGTGTGTGTGAGCAGGTTTAGTAATAAGGATAGTAAAACCTGAAATCACCTACATTGCCACTCCTAAATGCAAGAATTAATTGTCAGTTTATAATTAAAAAAGAATAAATAACTTTTCAAATGGAGTAATAAATAGACATATTTAAACTCTTTATTTAATCAACAGTTAAAATGCAGTTAACAGGTTCATTATTGAACTTTTAAATTGAGTAATAAATAGATAGCTATTTTAAAACTGCATAGTTGATTTAATAGTAAATGAACACATATTTACTCAATTTTATTAAATAATATGTTTTAAATGTCATAAATATAATGATAAACTATGCATTTTTAAAGCAACTTTTAAATTGCAAAATGAATTAAACCTTTTAAATACATGCACTTATTTTTCCATTTAATTGCTGTGTTTTTTTTGTATTTTATTTTAAAATGCCACTCATTTTTCCCCACAGCCTATAGGCTAAACATGAAAAAATGATTTATGATTAGTGTACTGTGTTATTTCATACTAGATGAGCTTCAAAGATAATTGCATTTTTGTGTCAATAAAAAAAAGACTTATAATGAAGAAATTCCAAAATAAGACTGCACTTTCTGTCGCCATCCCAAATCGGTCCTCTACATCTCACAGCAACAGAGCTTTGATGTCATCTAGAAATAGCTGCAGGCAAGCCCATTTTCCCAAGCTGGATCAGAGGAGATGATGTAATACATTTCACAATATAATGAAGGATGCATCAATTTGACAGCAGGATCCCTGAATAAAGCAAATCTTCAAGGGGAGCTGACACATGATGTGTTTGCATCAAGGGACCACCTAAAACCAACTTCATGTCGATGAAGACGCAGACTAGGCTTTTAGTATCACCGGACGACAGATTCGTTCAAATTAAGTACGCCAAGCAACCCCTCAGCATCAAACCTATAAAGACAACTCATAAAATACATAGCGCATTATAATACTGAAGCAAAATGATCAAATTAAACATGTTTTTCTGGTGTTTTCACTTAGTCTCAAAGTGTAGTGTAACCCCTCTGCCCAGATCCTACTCATCCCGCTCTGAGCGGGCTTCGAACCCGGGTCTTCTGGCATGGGAGTCGGACGCTCTAACACTATACCTAGTTAGAATGGTGTGTAGGCTCCTGATTCCTGCCCTGATTCCTACATTCCTGATCGTCACGATTCTGTGCTCACAGGAGTAGACTTTACATACCCAACGTTATCAAAACAGTTGCGAAAGGTAGAAACGCCAGTAGAAGGGCAGTGAAGTGTCAGAACTCAGTAATTATTACAGAGACAGCTTTATAATACAAGCAAAACATGAAGGATCATATCATAAACGTTTCAAAACTCTGTTCTCTTCAGTCACATCATTGTCTTTATTTTTTTATAGCCTGCACATAATTTAGCTGGCTTCCGAGGCAGATTACACTATAAATAAACGCGTAATCGGTTACTTTAATGTCCTCCGTGTTTACGTCCGTACAATAGTTATAATATAATTTTCCCGCAGAATTGGGTTACTTTTTCACTGTTGCCACTGGTTGTTTTGGAAGTCCGTGGGTTAAAGCGACCGCACTAACGTGATATTTACAGGGCTGGCTGGGTTACTTTTAAAATGTATTTCACTACAGATTACAAAATACATGTTTTAAAAAGTAATTTGTAACGTATTTCGTTACATTACTCAAGTTTAGTAACTTAATCTAAATACTTTAGAATACTTTGGAATACTAATAAGTGTGGAACAAACACAAAAAAGTTTTTATCTCACAATTCTGACTTTTTCCCTCAGAATTGTGTGATATAAAGTTGCAATTGCGAGTTATAAAGACAGAATTGTGAGATATGAACTCGCAATATTGAGAAAAGTCAGAATTATGACATTTAACTCACAAACTAAATTCACAATTGCAAGAAAAAAAAGTCAGTATTGCAAGTTTATATCTCCCAATTCTGACTTTATAACTTGCAATTGTGAGTTTAAATCTCGCAATTCTGAGAAAAAGAAGTCAGAATTGTGAAATGCAAACCCACAATTGTGAGGGAAAAAAACTAATTGTGACCTTTTTTACAATTATAAAATTATCACAAAACATGAAAGCAGTGGAAAACATGAAACTGAACTCGTCTTTTTCAGACGGTCAGAGTCAGAGAATCACCAATCGCTGTTTAAATGACATTAAAACTCAAAGTAATCACTTTGGTCATCTAAAACACTTTTCAGATGTAACTGTAATCTGATTACCACCCATTTAAAATGAAATACAGTCACTCAAATTTTGTATTTTAAATACGTAACTAAGTTACTTGTATTTCGTTACTCCCCAACCCTGGATATTTAACCCTGGATTGAGTCAAACCTGATCTGTTCACACTGTAAATCTGATATCGGACACATTTAAAACAACAATGTGAACAGCAACTAAATCAGATCTGAGCAAAAAAATAAGGCTCGCAGTGTGAACGTAGCATAATCTACAGACTGCCAAACACAACTGGATAGGAACAATTCAGCAATGAAAGTACAGAGAAATAGTCAAATAAAAATATTATTTGGGAAACATTTTATATACTATTATATTTGATAATTTGTCCTTTTGTGTTTGGCTGCAGAAATTTAGCATTCCCCTGAGAAACCTTGCATTTGCTTGTAAAAGCACTGAAATAGTTTTTCCTCCAATCTCATATCATTTCCATCACCAGTTCTGTGAGCGAAAGCAACAGTTTTTCAAGTAAGCGCAGAAAGCACTGAAGTATAATTTTTCCTCCCATCATCAACATGTCCCTATAGGGGATCTGTAGCACAAGAGATCCAAAGATAAGTCTTTCTGAAATCTTCCGAAAAGTGTTTAGCATTTTAGTGATGGATGAATAAATTTCAGTAGAGTGACATTTCTTTATAAGAACAGGCCTACTTTGCATACAAGAAGAAGCTATTAATAACTGCTGAAGGAAACGTGTTATTACAATGTAAGAGGGATGTTTTCTCCATGCGGACCTCAGTGTAAATGTGACTGATTAGCTTTAGAGTATACAGTATACTTATAACTGACAGCAAACACACCCACAGTCTCTAAAAATTATGTATTTCATTTGGTTTTTGTGGAGTTTGTACATTCAAGTGTGAATGCGGGGGCTAGGTGTGATAATATTTGTGATACAGACAGTTGAAACGATCTGTGGGAGGCCATGTTTTGCTCCCTTTGTTTACTTCCTCTATAAAATGGCATTTTTCTGCTGCTTTTTTCTCAGGAAAGTTCCCTTCAGGGAGCGAGTCATGTAATTAGCCATGATTAACTAGATGTCTAATGTGCATGTAATGACACGAAATAACCAAAAAAATGACACTGACATATTAGGCGCTTAATGGAGTCCTGAAGATTGTTAAATACCTCAAGGAATGTGTGTTCGTAATGTTTTTTTGCAAACTATTTGGATTTGCTAGCTCTTCAGGATTCATTGACATTATAAACTCAATTAAACATCACACATGAGAATACTTTTACCTTGAGGTCAATTAACGGGCCTGTTCACACCTGGTCACTTCATGCATTTTCTCAAATTAGGTGAAAAGTTGGAGTGGAAATGCCCTTCGAAACGCATTCAATCCATTCCCTCAAATCACTTCAGGAGGTGGTCTGAGACGCAACCCATAATTGCATCTGGTTGTTGAAACCACATACGTCAATTTTATTCCCCTCAAAATGTTAAAACATTAACGTGAGTAATGCTGCAACGTCATCGATTACGTCGACTACGAAAATACATGTAAATCTGGCGTAACGGCGGCTTCTGCTCCTGGGAACGGAGAAAGTTCCATTCTATCACAAAAACCCAGACCACGATGATCAAAAGTGTGGGAATACTTTAAACAGAGGCCAAAAAAAATGGTCCTTTGCTCCCTTCGCAGAACCGAAATGGCGTACCACCTGTGGAATTGGATCTCTGCCAAATTTCATATTTTGAGCGTGCAAAAGGATATTTTGCGCCCGTGAACTGAGTTGAGGAGAAAATCTTTGTCTCGCAAATAAGAAAATATTTTGAGCAAACGAAAATCAGTTTTGCATTTCAAAGAAGTTTATTTGGATGTGTGTACATGGTTCAGGAGACGTTTGTTCAATGGCTTGAACACTATCAAAGTTCCTTTAAGACTGTAGAGAAAGTCTTTGACGCTCTTCATGTTAAAGTTCAAATGTCCACCACTGGACGAGCACACATAATGACTTATTTTTAATCAAAATCAAATCGTATTATTACATAATGGCGTGTCCCAGTGTTTCTACACCTCAATGAACTGCTAAATTAGTTCTAACTTCTTACGTAAAAAAGATCACTATATTAATAAAAAAAAAACTTAATAAAAATAATCGTTAGATTAGTCGACTAATCAATATATGACGTTATAGCCAGATATGACGGTGCGCCTGCAGCGTGCATCACCACAGATGAGCAACTGAGTATCTCTTCAGAAAACTGCCACAAATTAAACAGAAATTAAGTCGCAGACACTCACTCTATTGAGACTAAAAGATCTTACCAGTGCTGATGCCACTCTTTCAGGTATATCTTGAAATGAGCTGATAATTAATATAATATAATATAATATAATTAATATGAAGCTCATATCTGTATGAGGCCAAGTTTAAATTGTGTTTAACGAATCAGATCAGCAAAAACGCAGGGTTGTTGCATGGTGCAACGGTGGTGCAACGGTGGTGCACTTGTGATGCGGAGCACACGGGTCACGATAAAAGCGCTCAACGACTAAAATAACATGGTTGCTTCAGCAAATGTGTTTTTATGTCATGTTTACTTTTGTGAACAGTATCTTTAGGGGTTAGTGTAGGTCACCACAGGCATGTTTCTATTGAGCCTGGATTGCAAACGTGGATTTGCAGTAGGAACCTATGAAATCATAGGTTATATTTTGTAATGGTGACTCATCAATTAAATATTTGGCATTTTAAATTCTGGGTAACTGTATAGTTTTTGTCAGAATTTATTAAATAAATATCTGTTTTGATGAGCTTTGTGTTCTACAATGGAGGGTGGTTAGTGAAGATAAACGCAGTTTTACCATGGATGGATGGATGGATGGATGGATGGATGGGTGGATGGATGGGTGGATGGATGGGTGGATGGATGGATGGATGGATGGATGGGTGGGTGGATGGATGGGTGGATGGATGGATCGATGGATGGATGGATGGGTGGATGGATGGATGGATGGATGGATGGGTGGGTGGATGGATGGGTGGATGGATCGATGGATGGATGGATGGGTGGATGGATGGATCGATGGATGGATGGATGGGTGGATGGATGGATGGATGGATGGATGGATGGGTGGGTGGATGGATGGGTGGGTGGATGGATGGGTGGATGGATGGATGGATGGGTGGATGGGTGGATGGGTGGATGGATGGGTGGATGGATGGATGGATGGATGGATGGATGGATGGGTGGGTGGAAAACTTCAATAGTTTCGAGGAAACCATTGGCTTTTAATCCATTATTTTCACCTTCGAGTCCCGTCTAGATGTACAACCAAGCATCAAGTCAAGTTTATTTGTATACCCCTTCACAATGTACTTCATTTACAGAAAGTCATAATGATATGTCTATAATCATTTAGTGCTTAACAAGTTTTAGGGCTGGCCGATATGACGATATATGATGATATAAGTGATAATCTGGAATTACATCTAGCTATAGAGCATTTATAGTTATTGTCTAGCAGATAAAGCATTCAGGGTTCGCTTTATGTGTGTCGTTGCTTTTTCATTTTTTTTCGAGTCAAACTGCCTTTAATTTAAGCTAATAATCTTTTGTTTTCAATCGGTTTTTGCAGTTTCCCCTACTAAAGGCAGCCATGTTGCAGGATGTTTTGACAGAAGGGGCGTGTCTTGGCGGGAAAGTGACATCAGTGCATCCCCTCTGTTGAAAACAGGCTTCCATTTGCGTGATTCATGTAACATAATTCTTAATTGAATGTGATAAGACAAGTATCATTAACAAAGCCATTTTCTCCATATGAGCCATGATTAAGATTGAACGTGGGCAAAATAAAAAAACAGTTCAAATGGATGACTTTTTCAATTCTACCCTCTCCGACCCACCCACTCACCCATGTTCAAGACATGGTTACGACCTTGGTCAGCACACATGATGGATTCTCTGGCACTAGGCTAACAGCAGGTGCCATCTGCACTCAGTGGGTGATATGCAACATAAAACAGGCCCTTTTCCTGTTTTTCCAACCCCTTTTTTCTCTACAACCTAGCCCCCCTGTGCAGCTCCCCTGGAGTTTAAACACGCACCCTGCAGAGAGCGCACTGGAAATACTGCATCTAGGAGTGCCTGTTCCTGCCCTTAAAGTGTCTCCAATCACCACTGCCAGCCTCCCGCTCAACACCACCTGAGCAGCGAAGTCAGAGAGGCCAGAGAGGGCTGAGCTCCATTTGCTCCATTAGAGGACTATTTTAGTCCCAGGGCTGGAGATAATGTCCACTGTTCGGGCCAGAAAGAGAAGCTGTTGAAGGAAAGACCGGTAATATATCAGAGATGGAGCTCCATTTAAGGGGTGGGGGCAGTGATTTGACACCGAGTGGGGCGGAGGGGGGTTGTAATATAGAACTGATTATAATGCCTTCTGAATAACAGTCACCTTCGGTCCCCCGTCTGCCGGGTCACAGACTCTTTCACTTCATCTTCCACCCTGTTTCCTTGCATTCGGGTGTTTCATATGCACGCGCAAGTGAGCATACCACACATATGGTTTTGCATGCAATATATATGATGAACTCCAGTGCACTGGGCTTTGCTGAAACATTTATGAACACTTGAAGATTACCAATACGCCACATTTTCCCATACTGGTTGCAGCCGTCATGAGGATGTTGGAGAAATATCAGATAGGAGAAATAAAAGTGCTCTAAAAGTGTTCTGAGCTTGTTACAGCCCAAACCGGGAACATGTTGTTCCAGCGCTCTGTAGAAACACAGGGGATAATTTGACACGCACTACGACAGAGTTCTGCAACAGCTGGAAAATCAGTTGTCAGTACAAACAGAATTGTTCAGCAGCATGAGACAGGAAGACAAGACACTGTGAACTGAAATTTAAACATCCACAACAATATTCTGGAGCTACAAACACCTGAACCTAAAGGCCTTTTCGCACCGAGGACAATAACTATAAAGACAACAATAAAGATATAGTTTTCAAAATCTTTCTAAATTTAAAAGAATAGTCCACATAATAACTGGGTCATTCTACAGAATTGGTTCAAAGTCAGAGTTGGAAATGTCTTGAAACAAATGTGATTTTTGTATGTATGCAAATTGTACACATAGTAATTGAGCAGTTAATTCTCATATTGTAATTTCAGAAAGTTTTGGAATATTTTTCCTCTCCCCAAATTTGTCACTACCAGATCACAATGATAAATTATTTAAACCTGTTAGTCGACAACCCACCGCCGACGCACCGAACCTTCTTTGTTTAAATTAACAAAATTTAATTTGATAAACTATACATCATTAAAAAGATCTAAAACTCAAGATTCAATTTTTAATCGCTGCTTTACTCTCAATATCGTATAGTGAACGTAATTTGTTAATATGCGTCAGGAGTTATGAATGTGAAAAACGGAGTCGATACCTTTTCTTTGAAATATGAGCGTCAACCACATCCATTGAGAAAAAAACTCCTGGGAGATCGTCGTCAAAACTCTCGACAAAACAACATCCCGCTGGGCTTTTAGCTCAAAAGCATGCACGTTTGAAGAAATATTGATGGATTCTCATATGTTTATGTCAAATCTTTATACGGAGGAGTAATATTTATTCATTTTTTACCCAAAAAGCGCCGTTGTAATCATTACGAGCGCTGGACACTCTGAATCATACTTGTAGCGGGAGGGCGCTGCGTTGCACACTTAGTCCACAAATGGCACATGTGAAGAACAGGCATACCATGTGATCAGAAACTAACACAGTCTTCCAAAGATCGCTATAACACGCAGATAACGTCTAATATAGACACTTTTGAAGACAATAAATACACAATTGTATCATGTCAGGTATTTTCATAATACTTTATATTTATAAAGACAGGTTACATTGACCTATTAAGATTTTATTTATCTTACCATCTACCTTGTGAATATATCTTTTTGCTATTTTTTAAAAAAGGTTTGCACGGGTAAATCAATAACAATTACAATTTTAACAATATTTCAAGAGTAATTTATGAGATTTTGAATTCAATCTTTCTTTATAAAAGGCATAAAAATTTAGGCAGTATGATATTTTGATATCATACGGATTTCAAAGTTAAAGATTTATTAGTTTGAATATACATTGAACCAAACACTAAAATAACATCTTAGTTGATAATTCAATATACTATATTTTTGACAAAACATCCCATGTTTCGGCCGAGACTGCACAGTTTCGGTAGTGACAGCAACATCACATTACAGAATTTGAACTCGCATACTAAAACATGTTAAAATACTAATAATTTTTTGCATAACTGCACAAAAATGTAGTTTATTTTTTCCCAAATAAATGATTATGTGTTCCTTTTTTCACTACCAAAACGATGACATGTTTTGGTCATGACTATTTTGGTAGTGACAACTTTAAATACTTTCGAGCCAAGCTCAAAGATGCTAATTAGCACATGGTTAGCAAGCACAGTTCTGAACAGTTGTACACAGTAAAAAAAAAACATTTTATACATTTTTTTAACCTTTATTTTATTTTAGCAAAAAACTCTGATGTCACAACCAAAACTTCACCACATATTTCAGTCGTGACTGTTTCGTTAGTAACAATTTTCGATACTTTTGAGCCCAGCTGAAAAAGATGCTAATCAGCACACAGCTAGCTAGCACAGTTCCGAGCAGTTGTACATGCATAAAAAACGAAATATCATGGAACAAAACCCAAAAAAAGAAAAAAGGTGTTCGGTAGTGAGGTTCCTTACAGTTACACACAGATTTTCAGACTTTTGAACACATTTGACTCAAAATGTTGATATGAAAGGGACGGACACAGGAATATTTCCTGATCAAAAATCTTGACATAAAAATGAGGGACACATGAACAAGTTTCATGATTTAAAAATAAAATATAAAATAAATATATATTTTTTTAACTTCACTTTTAAAAAATCTATTTTTAAAAACAACATTTTTTTTCCCATTATTTCAGTATAATTTTCACAAGAAATGTAGGGGTTAGGGTTCGGGACAGTCACCTCCGGATAGAAAGTACTTACTGATATTTTAAATATCAATGGATAATAGAAGGATCTTAGTAAACATTTAAATTTGAATACTTAAAAGCTTTTTAAATGTGTATTTTTGTATTATGTGTAATGTAAAAATCCTGTAGAAAGGCCCAACTATAACAATAACGACACAGAGGAAGCAATTTCATTGCATTTTTTTTTTCCAGCTAATAGACGATAAAAACATTAACAGCTAGTTAGAATCCCACCAGCTTTAAAGAGTTTGAGCATTTAAAGGGTCATATGACAAAACTGCAGCACAAGCTTATGAGAAACAGAACATTATTGTCCACTAGTGTGTTATCATTACAGTTATCGTTCTCTTCAGCAGGCCTTGTGATTGAACCAGGAGAGACGTAACCCGTCCACACGGACAATTATAATGCTGGGCATAACACAATCACAGCCCATCAGAACATATTTAAATTGTTATATTAAAAGTGATTAAACAGCATCTGCACCCCACTACACTTCTGTAATGTGAATTACTTCAGAGATAAACAGGATTTTCAATGTTCAAAACAACCTGGCAACAGAACGGAGTGTTTGTGAGTAAAGACGGAATCTTACACATGGAATTCTTTCAGTGCATACTGCAATTCCATTGAGATGTATGGAAATATGTATGGAAATGCTTTAAAAAAATTTTTTTTTAAAGTTTACAGGCCTCCTTGGTTTGGAGTGCCTCCGGAAACACCGTTTTTAAAAAAAAAAAAAAAAAAAAATGAAAGACGGGATTTTGTCAGTGGGCAATTGATTGGACGGTTGTGGTTTGCTATTGGTGGATATACCGTGAGTGACAGGTTGCCCCGCCCTCATCGTCAGAGAAGTGACGTCGCTGCAAGATGGAGGGGAAGTTACTTTGATTAAAGATTATGAGGGCACATGACTTTTAATAGCAATGTGCACAAATAAATCAGTTATAATACTCAATTACAGTAATAAGAATTTCATGATGACTACCATCCACTCCAGCAAAAGCAGCGGTTTCCTCACATCAAACATCTCTCCGAGCGGTTCAACAGGTAGCCATGACAACCCCGAAACCGATGTACTCACAGGACCGTTGGATCTGTCAGAACGACGTCAGAGCTTAAATTGAGAGGTAAGGTATGAAATCTGAGTCAAGAGAGGAAGATTCAGCGAACACACGCTAGTCGCTCGCTTCTGAAATAAAGTGAGCGTCTGAGTTTTTCCCCTTATCATACAAATGAAACTTCAAAGGCGTGAGAGCAACAAAAGTGAGCACCACAGAGGAGAGCCGCAAACAGCCTGTCCGGAGACGAGCCATCAGCGCAATTAATGCTGTCAACACCCTGTTTGACAGCACGGATCGAAGACGAATGTAAATAACGCCTGACTGCATCGTAACACAATGCATTTTCATCACTGCACTTTGAGTCGGTACACCCACACGCACACACTGAAGTTCTCCAGTTTCACCTTGGGTGAAAACCACAGAAGTCTCCTTATAGCAGTCTTTGAGATTTAAAATGCAAATGATATGCATACGTAGCGGTGCGTTACATCCCGAAAAGAAATGCAGCAGCATATGGCGATGTTTGCTTATTGCTCGAATGATCTCTTTATTAGCGCATATATTAGAATTGATATCCAAGGCCACAGTGCATGACTGATTGCGTGTCCCGAGAACAGACGTCTCGTCGGGCCAGCCTCTTATAATGGATATTGGATAGATACAATTTGCCCCAACAACAACAAAACTCCTCCAATCCCAGAAGCAATTAAGTCCCGGATCTCAAGAGAGACCGGCACAGTTCTACGCTGTAGTCAGTCGAAATGATTATTCGTGAAGTGACCCAACTGCTTGAGAATCTTTCAGTCCCGTCATGTCACCGAAACCCTCTAGAGTCTGCAGGCTTTAAGTCGTGGAGGCATTTGGGAATTCTAGCCTTCTTCTCTGCATGTTAATGCTGAGTTTTCCCTCTCTTCGCAACCCCAGATCAGAATGAATCAATCCCATGGTGCAATCTGTGGTGGATGGGGCCAGGTTGCCGTGAGGCCTAATTGGCTTTCATCCCTTTAATGAAAAACTCAATGTGTGCCCGGCAATGGGAACCCGAGCAATGCAAACCGAGCCTGGACTCTGTGGATCGATCTGGATGCATGCTTTTCCCACCATCTATTTAATTATTCACTGCGGCCAGCCGCCCCTCCAGGGCTTTCCTTGCAGCGTGTGGACTGTCAGAGGTACAGATGCAGAGGCAGGCCTGGATGTATCACCGGAGCACTGTGGCATCCCACTCTCTGGAGGAAGAATGTGACACCACATCACGTACACAGATTAACCGGATAGTTCGCTCTATTCACTCACCCTCATGTCCTGTAGATTTTTGAGATAACACTTCAGGTTCCATTAGTTAACATTAGTTAGCTGTTGAATCAAAACTGAACTGACTTGAGCTGAATACTGACACCATTGTCTTCTTATGAGCTGCTTTACAGCACAATTGAATTGTGTTTGCAACACTAATCATTCTTCATCACTGTGGCGCTGCTTTGATACAAATCTGTATCGTATGTAGTGAGTTTCGGCGTGGGACATAGACATAGCGTAAGCTTAGGTGAGAGTAGAGCAAATAGAGCTGGCCAACAAACTCAAGGGTTTGGAGACATCACAAACCCCAAAATTTACATAAACTCCACCCTCTTCTGGAAAGGAGGAGGAGCAGCAGCAACTCATTTGCATTTAAAGGGACACACAAAAATTGCGTGACTTCTCTCACACCCAAATAGGGGCAAATTTGACAAGCTTTAATAAATGATCTGTGGGGTATTTTGAGCTGAAACTTCACACACATTGTGGGGACACCAGAGACTTTTATTACATCTTGTAAAAAGGGGCATTATAGATCCCCATAAAAAAATTCAAATTTTAGACTTCTAACTTGTGGCTGGTGTTTTGTTTTCCTCTATCCTCTGCACTTCCGTGTTCGTCAATACGTCACTAGTTCACTTTTCTGGCAGAATTTACTAGCGTACAGCCGTTAAACTAAGCCAGTTATTATAGTTTATAAAGTTATAAACAAAAAAACATCCCTTAGCTTCAGAAGGCCTTTATTAACCCCCTGGAGCCGTATGGATTACTTCAATGATGGATGGATGCGCTTTTTTGGGCTTCAAAAGCTAAGGTACCATTTACTCCCATTATAAAGCTTGGAAGAGTCAGGATATTCTTTAATATAACTCCAGTCATAATTTACTCTTTAAATTATTATTGACTCTTTAATTATTATTAACTGATGAAACCATTTTTGAAGAATACTAACATTTTGCTGTGAATGAAAACTTGGGCTGTCAAGATGATTCAGTCATATTGAATGAATCATTCTTATGAGTTGCACTGTGGGGAAATACCGAAATACTGTCGGAGTAGGTACTAAATTTGAATAAGAGCTTACTATTAAAAAAGTGTCGTGTAGTAAGTGTGTGTATGTATGAAATTCGGGCATAGTGCATCCGTCATTGTCATGTAACTTACACTACCATTCACAGCTCCTCTCCCGTGGCCTCATGGGATAGTAAAGTGTCTAGTGGATGTGCATGTCAGAATTTCGCACCAAGCAGTAGGTCATCCGAGTACGGTTTGATAAATACTGTGAACATGGACATCCTACTCTTTGCACTTACTGTTAATCGCCTACTATATAGTAGGGAAGTAGGCATATTTGGACGCAGGGTTGCATTTTTTTCAAGTTTGTGAAACTGGTCTAAATGATTCACTCATAAATCACTTATTCAATGATCCAGTCATTGAATGAATAATTCTTGGTTGATTCAGTTCACAAAATCCGTCTAAACGATTCATTCACTAGTTACTGACTGATTAATCACTTAAACTTTAGGCTGTTCGTAACACAAAGTGATTGTTTGGAGTAAAAGAAATCACTGGAATGTAGCATATGGACTACTTTTACGATACCTTTAATACTTGAATGAGTCCATTTTGAAGCGTTCAAATTCTTTCAGATATCCCCTTTTGTGTCCAACTGAAAAAGATAGTAGCCTACATTGATGCGAGTCACTTCAGAAAGAGTTTGATGGTTCTTGTCAACAAACCCACTGATGCAGAGCTGGTCCTCACGGGTCGCCTCAGCACTGCAGCTCTGTATGCTTAAAGAATGAGGTATGGGTCGCAGAACAGGAGAAGTGCACCAAAGCATGTGGCGGAAACATCTCTACAACACCTGCCAAGTGCTTTCCTGCATAGTGTCTTCAAAGTGAGCTCCAGCTCTCTGTAGAATGCTTGTCTCGTCTTGTCCTCCAAGCTTTTCTTTCCATGAATCTGTTTTAAGGGTCTGGCTCTCTAAGGTTTCTCAGCTATTCTTATCTCGGCTCTACAACCCCTTATTTCCCCATTTTTGCTGCCTCTGTCCTTCCACCTCCCTCTTTCTCACTCTAAGTCACAGATCTTCAGCCCACGAGTCTCATTTATGACACATTCTCGTGAACTGAAATGTCATCTTATATAAAACTCAACGGTGCTCTACACAAATGCTTTTATCTAAACAATCTTTCCAGTGAGTGAGTGAACTACACCGTGCTTTTCAGGATTGTTGGAGGCTTTTTGTTCTGACCATGACACTGCTGAATCACATTCAATAGAAGTGAGTGCCAGTGTAATCCTGAGCAAACAGATCAGATCTATCCTCGAATTTAAAGCCAATGCCACACACCGAGCCCACATGCTTGTTCTCTAAAGCAAAATGCGACATTTGGTTTTGATGATCACTTTTTTTTCCCAACAGCTCTAACCTACTTAAAGAAAATTGCTAAAGAGGCACATGCATTTGAGAGCAGTCCTGCTTACATCATTAATGCAATGTTCTGGGTTCAATGTGCTCAAGCTCCAATCACAGCACTTGTGTAAAGCGGCCAGTTACAACACAAAATAAATCACGTTTTTCAGCAATGCAAGCTATATAGAAGTCTATAGGGCAAGGTCTCCAAAGGCATCATTTAGAATACATGCCACATATATGTGATGACATGAGACTAATTGAAATAAATACATATATAATCCCTTAACAACCTTGTCCATAAAATGTTTCAACTCATGTCATGATCCGGTGAAGCTGGTAACCACGGTAACTTTTGCACGGTATCTGCAAGCGTTGTGCTCCTAACACATAACCAGAGGTTCAGGTATAAACGCCAAATCTATTTGTTTATTCAAAAACACATTTCAAGCAAAATGCAATTTATACATACTGTACAATGACACAAATATGCTGCTTATGGGCCCTATCATACACCCGGCACAATGAAATCCCATCTGTTCAGCCATGGGCGTGCTGGTCTGAAAACCAGGTGTGTTCAGGTGCATTGTTGGCGCGTTGCTGTTTTGAGGCTACTGAAAACGACTGCACCATTGACCAACAAAAACCTGCTCTAAAGGCAATGGTGCATTATTTTTTTGATATTTAAAGGGAGTGTTAGTAATATGTGGCAGGTGCACAACATGCGTACACTCACACAGCACACAAACATGCCAAATATAAAAAGTAAAAGGGTTCGTCTATGGAGAAGCGTTCAGTCTTTGGTGCAAGCACACCTGGCTTTTAAAGGGAATGGGAGATGACGCTCTGATTTTGTTTATTGCACGTTACGCCCAAAACACACCCATGACTCATTAAGAGACGAGGTACAACCCTTTTGGACCATGCGCCTGGCGCCGACTATTTTTTCTGCTGTTCAACTAGCCCTATATGATGATTTTGAAATGTAATTAATTCATAATTTAAAAAAGCCACAATTAAGCAAATCAAGCTTAGTCCAGGTTGTAGTGTGATTCCCCAAAACCTTGATGATTTAATAGTTCATGATATTTGCAAAGAAAATGATTAAGGTGTGTAAACTAACATGCACGCAAATTTACGTAAAACACTGTTACATCATATAATATTTTTTTAACAATCATTTAATGTCAAACTTTCTAGAACATGAAACAAAAGTTTCAAAAGCATATGAGCACAGAATACCATCTGAAAAGACAATAGTTTCTTTAAACTGGATTTTTCAAAAGTAGACTATATGCAAAACACGTAGAAACGAATGTAAGTGCATTAACAAACATACAAGCTTCACATCTGCTTTTACACCCTTCAAGATGCATGGACTTCTATGGAAATGCATATAATTTACAGTCCAAATCATTGGAAATAACAGCACATCAGACGCTGTTGATTGAGCTTCTTTTGTTTTGAAGCAAGAACATTCCTTTAAAGGGTTAGTTCAATTGAAAATGAAAAATCTGTCATGTCTCTTCATAAAAGTGAAGCTGAACCACTGCAGTCACATGGACTATTTTAACGATCTCTTTAATACCTTTCTGGGTCTTGAAAGTGGTAATAGCTTTGTTGGAGAGTTTTAAGAGACATGTGAACTACATATTGCACATTCATACATTATTATAAGTGGAGCTAACATTCATCACATTCTCCTAAACGCACCTTTCATTTATGTGCCTCCATCTCTGAATGAGATTTTCATTTCTATTGAGAAGCACAAAAGTTACTCCTACATACTGTGTGCAATATTTCTTTAGTTTTGGTAAGAAAGAGACAAATAAATGCCTAAGTACTTGGAATTAAACTCTTAATAAAAGAAGCAGCACTTGAGGCTTCAGAACTCCATCAGTGGAGCTCATGCCTTGTTTGAAGTCTTTTATCCAAAAAGCCAAAGACTTCAGGCAGCCAGCTTTTTTATTGGCAATGGTTTCATGAAGAACATTTAACATCCATCGAATCTTTCCATTACACTTGGAAAGGTTCTTTAGATTATTACATTGTTCTTTATGCTAAGAAAAAAATATTTTTTTATATACTTTATTTTTTTATGTACGAGGGTCTCAAAAAAACTACACTCGAAAAAATGCAACATTAAAAACAACCCGAGGTGGACTAAAAATGAACAAGCCCAGCAATTCGGTTGATTTAACACAATGTAGTTTAATTTAACTCAACTACTGTTTAAAAATGACTGTATTGCTTGATCAAAACGAACCCAAAGTGTGTCGGAAATTAACATTTATTAGGAATTAAACAATAATAATAGTAATTAGTAAAGTAGTCTTTGAATATCTATGCATTTTTAATTTCCAAATAATTTTGGGAAACTTTTTAGCCATTCAAACCTTTAACCCAACCCAACCGCTGGGTTAAAACAACGAATACCTGGGTTTGTCCACTTTTAACCCAGCATTTTTTTTACAGTGTAGATATATCTGGATGATGTAGTGTCACAAATCTAACCTTGCAATGAACAGAATAGAAACTGAGGTGCAAAAAAATGCAAAAGCATCACCATTAAAATTCAACATCATCCCAATGGCCACAAAAGCAAATTGAAACAATCCAAAAATTAAAGAAAAGGTTTTTGCACTGGTGTTTAACAGCTGTACGCAGCATGCTCTGTCTTGGCATGTGCATTCATTCTAATAAAGCAAAACCTAATGGTGCTAATTCATCATCAAGCTGGCGAAAACACAGCGACGGCTCACGTGATGAGCCCTGTCAGGGAGCATATGTTGCCCAAAATGAAAACTACCACTGGTGAACGTAGATCTGCCAGCCGAAATGACACGTTTCAACAAGCAGATTGTTTGAGACACAACCAGAGCTGGCATTTTCAGTCTCGACCACAAAAATCATTCATTCAAACGCTCTCAACATTAATGAGGCATTCCATGTGTTTCAATATCACCTCAGCCTTTGGTTCATTTAGGATGTAACATCTGGATTAGACTCTGTGTCATTTTAATTGGATTAATATAAATGGCACTAAATGAGCAACGAGGACATTGTCTGACATTTAGTGCCTCTTTTTTCGTTATAGGCTAAAAGAGACATTTTAATTGCCCCTCTTCAAATATTCAGATATTTTTGAATTAAGTATTATTTAGAAAAATAGAAAGTTAATAGGCATTGAATATAAACTGGCTATAGTAGTCTATAGTTTTATTTCCATAAACTTTAAGAGGTACTTGATTAGCTCTGACAGTATAGAAAAAATTCCTTTATACAGAATTTATGTCAGGGACATGGCTAATTTTCTCTCATTATTATTTGATAATTAACAAAATGTATTAATATATGTATAATGTATGTGTATATATATATATATATATATATATATATATATATAAAATGTATAATTATATATTTTATTTTAATTAATGTAATACTTAAATAATACATGAATATTGTTAGTTAATATTAAACATTAACATAAATTGACAGTTTTTAAGTATTTATGAGTATAATGTATATAATTAGCTATATAATTAACTAATATGATTTATTCATTAATATTAAATGAACATTGACTTGACAGCCCTATTAAAGAAAAAAATATGAATAGGATTTTATGTATGGTTTGGGCAATTTTTCTCATTATTTATTTTATAATTAATTATTATGATGTACTAATATAACATCATAACATTTTAATGAATGCATTTATTTTTAAATTCAATAATGTAGTTTATTAATTAATATTAAACGAGCACATTAAATAATAATTATAGCCCTGTTAAAATTATATATATATATATATATATATATGTGTGTGTGTGTGTGTGTGTAATAAAGAGCGCATGTCGGACAAAGCAACAGTAACTAAAGGGGGTCGAACGGTCAATAAACGCATTCTGAAACACCATATCTTCCCTTAAAGGGATTGAAAATTCTGTCAACGTTTGCTCATGTCTTTTCAAAACTGCATGACTTTCTTTCTTCTGTGGAACATAAAAGACGATATTTTGAGAAATGACAATGAAAGTCACCTGTTCAATGGTCGTAAAACAAAACACATCTTTTGTATTGTGCTGAAAGAAAGAAAATTAATTTAAAACAGGTTTGGAACGACAAGTGGGCGAGTAAATGATGCAAGAATCTTTGGGTGAACTGCCCTTTCAAATAGCAAGATTTCTTTGCAGCTCAAATACTTTCACCAAGTTTAAATTAGCTGAACCACATCACTGGTTTTAAACCCAATGGAGTCAAACTCCTTTCATCTACCAGTCATTTAATTATAACTTCTGAGACTCATTATGAGACCATCTTTCTTGTATTCCAGATCGGACCGGTCTCTTTGGTAGTCTTGAGCCAGTTTGCATAAAAACTCGGGTCCCTCTGTGCTCCACTAGCTTTCAACCAGGTGTGTATCTGTGTGACGAGACAGACGGAAGCACAGGGGCGTCCCACTGTCCCACACACATCCAATTCTGCCACCGCAATCGGCATTGCTTTCAGTTTCACAGTCTTCTCGCTCTGCCCGGAGCATTTATCAGCTCGAGAAAGGGTCCACACTGCCAGACGCGTCTGGTCAATTCAGCCACAAAGAACAGGAGGCAGATCCTTTTTCTTTTTTTTCTTTTTTTGATAGAAAAAGGAAGAGATTCTGCACATGAGTCAAATGCAGATGGAACGGAGGCAGTGCGTTAAAAGCCAATTGGACGGCAAAGAAGTAGAAAGAGGTTTGAAGGAGGACCTCGCGTTCGTCACAAATTAAGGACGCACATCAAAGAGCCTTTAGTGATTAAGAGTGATTAGCACAGATTATGCTGCAAACTTCACAAGTCATTAAAACTATAAAGTTTATTCTGGCCAAGAACCACCTACAGTACTCACACAGGGAGAAAAAGCCAACACCAATCACAATTCTGTGTTCTGCAGTGGGTGATTCGGACGATACCATTATAGATAAGTGCATAAAACTGATACTTTTTCATACAACAGCAATTTCCACCTTAAGGGAGAGTTCACCCAAAACTGAACATTCAGTCATTCTAAACCTGTTTGACTTTCTTTATATTTCGAAAAGGGACGCTAACGGATAATTAATTGTCGATAATAATGTAATCGACAAAACTTACAGATGGTCAATTAAGCAAGGTCATCATTATAGTGTGTGGTTTTGAGGTGCGTGTGTGCAGCAGACGCATGAGGAGAAATGAAGCGAATGTGCCATAGTTACGTATTCTAAATATATTAATGTCTTCAAGTCATGCAATAGATTAGGCAAGCCGTTTATTTCGAAACATCATTAACCAAAGGTCCAAAAAGAGACCTGTCAATCTGAGCGATTAAACCAGTCCAAGCACGCTCCAGCAGTAAAACAGTGTCCGATTGGTCTCTGACTGAAACAGATATGCTTGTTGAATTCTGCTAGCTGAGACGTTTTCAGCGATACGACACAAGTCTACGTGTTACGTACGATGATTACAGATCACATTTTCATGTAAAGCAGTTCTTTTTTCACGCAATAAAAATACAGCACTTCTAATGAATTACTGTAAAATTTACAGCATTATTTTACAGCCGCTGGCTGTTTTTTAACAATACAGCATATTGCTGTAAACTGCAATGCATTCTGGGTTCACGTGTTGGTTTGACTCAAATTTACAGAATATTGCTATAAATTGACCCTTCCTAATTTAAAAAAAAAAAAAAATACAGTTATTTACTGTAATCAGTTAAATTCTGTCAATTAAATTACAGTAACACTACTGTAAATTTTACAGTAACTGGCTGGCAACCCTGCTGCCAGTATTATACTGTAAAATTTACAGCATTATTTTACAGCCGCTGGCTGTTTTTTAATAATACAGCATATTGCTGTAAACTGCAATGCATTCTGGGGTCACGTGTTGGTTTGACTCAAATTTACAGAATATTGCTGTAAATTGACCCTTCCTAATTTAAAAAAAAAAAAAAATACAGTTATTTACTGTAATCAGTTAAATTCTGTCAATTAAATTACAGTAACACTACTGTAAATTTTACAGTAACTGGCTGGCAACCCTGCTGCCAGTATTATACTGTAAAATTTACAGCATTATTTTACAGCCGCTGGCTGTTTTTTAATAATACAGCATATTGCTGTAAACTGCAATGCATTCTGGGGTCACATGTTGGTTTGACTCAAATTTACAGAATATTGCTGTAAATTGACCCTTCCTAATTTAAAAAAAAAAAAAATACAGTTATTTACTGTAATCAGAAAATACATAAATTCTGTCAATTAAATTACAGTAACACTACTGTAAATTTTACAGTAACTGGCTGGCAACCCTGCTGCCAGTATTATACTGTAAAATTTACAGTATTTTTTAACAGTGCACTGTAACGAATTACTGTAAAATTTACAGCATTATTTTACAGCCGTTGGCTGTTTTTTTAATAATACAGCATATTGCTGTAAACTGCAATGCATTCTGGGGTCACATGTTGGTTTGACTGAAATTGACAGAATATTGCTGTAAATTGACCCTTCGTCATTTAAAAAAATACAGTTTTTTACTGTAATCAGAGACTACAGGGAAATTCTGTCAATTAAATTACAGTAACACTACTGTACATTTTACAGTAACTGGCTGGCAACCCTGTAAAATTGACAGTAATTTTTTAACAGTGTATGTCAGAAAATTTCAAAGCAATTATTAAGTGACGGTCATATTCCCTATATTCACCGTAAAGTTTCCAAGCTTTGCATGCATGCTTCACTTCAGAAGGCCTTTAGTAACCCCCCGGAGCCGCATGGAGTATGTTTATGATGGATGGATGCACTTTTTTGAGTTTCAAACAAAATTCAAGATACGATTGCTGCAAAAATAAGTACTTGTATAAGATCTTGATTTTTATATTACAACATATGGCATTATTAAATTAAGCAACATCACAAGAGAAAGGGCTGTTTTCACAAATATGAGCACAGTTGCAGACGTGATATAGATTTTTAATGAAGAAAAAAATGTCATTTTTAAAACATTAATCTCAACATTATTTATGCATTTGTAATCGTACAATTGTTGTACATTCACACTGTGATTCAGATGCAACTTCTGTTCTATCTCGACAGTGTACAGATGAATTTTGCTGTTAAATTACAAGTGTGAAACGTTCCTTTACCCGGGGTTAAAAGCGGTGTGTAGAAGGTTTCATAACCTGAGGTTAAGCGCACTGTGAAAAGCCCTATTCTGATTAACTCATTCAGGAATCACACTAGACTAGAATTTACTTCTAGTCTTTGAAGAAACAAAGACTACTTATGCTACAACTGGTACATAAAATCAAGTCTTAAATTCTAAATTTAATAAGTTCAACTTGTATCTGTACAAAGGCATCTCAACGAATATAGAAAACCTCACACCTCGCGTACAGCAATTTTTCAGAAACAAAATTTAGCACCTGACTTAACGTGGATTTGTAGAGAATGCTTTCTAAAATCACTTATATGAGAAAATCAGTAGAGTTGAGTGGCTGATGGACACACTCACTAAAAATAATTCACAACAGAGAGGCTCTTCTGCTTCAAATCAAACCGAAGAAAACTCAGGCTTTCTGCCGGCATGGCAACCGTGACCGGGAAAATGAACAATTGGATGAAGTTATTTACGGCATCTCTCCCACGTCCATCAGAAAAACCAATAAAAAGCAGCAGTCAGTCATACTGAACAGCTATTTGTGAGACAAAACCGACAATTGCCATGTGTCTGCACATGTTAGAATATAGGGAGCAAGAGTCAGACCTCAGAGGATCAGAAAAATTAATGTTGCTTGTGATCATAACAGCTCAGGGTGGACTAGTTCTCCGCTGGGGTTTCCAGGGCTGTCACCGCCTCCGCCTCGAGGACCAATCCCTCTGGGATCCTTATTGGTGACGATGACCAAAATTCTGCTTCAAGAAATTTATTTTACTCTGTTGGCTTGTGTTTGTTCTGGTTTACTTCCTCAGTGCTGCAGTGGGCTGCTTCTTCATGGCGGATTGTCTGTTGAATTTGTTTTTGCCATTAGAGTGACTGCAGAATGTGGGCAGGCTTTCGACACTGCTCACCTCAAAGACATCCACTTTGCTTCCAACTCTCTCTCTCTTGTCCTCTTTTTTTTTCAATAAAGAGAGGCTTTTTTTCCTAACAGCCCCTTACAGACTATCTGCAGAGAGGCTTAAAAGTTTGGAAGTCGCCCACTCGGTTCAGTATTCAGGGCAGAGCGAATCGAAGGAGATATTAAGGGCTGCAAATGGGAGTAGCGGAGCGTAAGCAATGCCGACCTGCCTGTGGAGCGCCATTGTCCACTGTCCAGCGTGGCAACCTGGAGAGACACTGTTTAATGTGGGAGAAAATAAAGCCAGAGTTCAAGAAACTCTTAGGGGACCTTGAACCAAAGCTTTCAGAAAGTACTGCATAATATGAGTTTCTGTGAGATGTGAGAATGAAGCATCTGTGCTCAATGGACCACTGTAGTAGTTACAACCCCTGGATTATAATCGAAAGGTTGTTGGTTCAAACTCCACCAGGTGCAATCCATAAATCATTGCCATTGGCACAATACACTTAACCCGGGTGTCTCCAGGGGGAATAAGTGTACTATAAATATTTTTCATCAAGCTAAATCACCTCATTAGTAGTGCTGGGCAAGCTGATAAAAAATCTAGCAAGCAAAGCTACAAAGTACTAGAAATATTTCAGCTATTTGAAAGCTACTGTTTAGAGAGAAAAAAATAGTTCTTGCTATAATATAATATAATATTTCTTCTGGAGATGTTCTTTAATTGTATATTATATATATATATATTTTTTTTTTTTTTTTTTTTTTTTTTTTTTATACCCAAAATAGGCAAAACATTATATTATATTATATTATATTATTTTTAAACACTGCTGGGTATGTTTTTTAATTATATTTTGAATAATATTTATAAATAATAAAATATATTTGTTATATTTGAATTATATACAAAATAGATAAAACATATTATTATATTATATTATATTATATTATATTGTTTTTAAAATGTTTTTTAATTATATTTTGAATTATATATATATATATATATATATATATATATATATATATATATATATATATATATATATATATATATATATATATATATATAATAAAATATTTTTTTATTTGAATTATACCCAAAATAGGTTAAACATATTGTATTTTATTATATTATATTATAGTATATTATATTATATTATATGTGTAGTAGCCTGCTGGACATCTTGATGCAGTGTATGTTAGCTGCACCATCTGATTTAGTTAAGTGAATGAGTCATTTTTGCTGGAACCACTCCAACTGATACAAACTCAAACTAATAACCAGAGACTTCAGATTAGTTTGCCTGATCCATTGAAAAGAACTGATTCAAAAGAGTCATTCATTCTCAAATTGGACATTGCTTGTTCTGATTCTAAATAGCCAATAAAGAACACAGAAAACATACTGAACAAGTTAGGTTCCTACCTCACTGCTTAATCACTAAAACTGCTTTGCTACTGGAAAACTACATGCCTATTACTTTAATTAGTAAGTTAATTAGCATCTCACTGTTCTCATTCACTCACAGTACCAAGTGGCATTCTCAGCCATATTTGCTGCATTTTGATGGCATAACTCATATGGACCTGTAGGTAGTAGACCACTATGAAGGGTGAGTTGGGCCAGTAAAAGAGCACCTTTTTCATTCCTAAAATGACACAAGGTTTTTTCCACATTTTGCATGTTCAGCTCCATCTCAAGCACAGTCTGGAGGACCGTTCTTTAGCACTGATGATGAAAACTGTACCACGCAGACAGACCGTGAGCCAGAGCAGAACCCAGATGAGGCAAGTATACTTTCAGCTTTATGGACTTCAGTTTAAGGCCAGTGAAGCAGTTAAGTGTCGCTTTAGATGACAGCATATCTCTACAATCCGACAACAATTCTCCCGATAAATAAAACAAGTGTTTGACGTTTCCATAGTCGATAACACTTGAAAAGTCTTGAACCGCGTGTGGTGTAATCTGCCTTCCGCCTTATCCGTCTACAGTAATCCCAGTCTTATCACGCCCGCCCCGAGCAAGAGAAAAATGCGTCACGAGGGTTTTTCTCTGACAGGTTTCTGATGCTTTATCATTGTGACGGGGATTTTAACGAGGGATCCGGTAATTGGTCTAAAATCACAGTAATTACACGCAAAAGACAGGTCGTAATTTGTATTTTCCCCATCATCCAGAGAAGAAGAACGGTGAATCACCAAATCTGCGTGGTTTGAAGAGCTGACGGGAGGGTGTTTCTGAGAGATCTGTCCCCAGGTACGCGCTGACATTTCACACCGACGCTTATCTGCACTGTGATTGGCTGCTGGAAGCAATCAATCAACAAACATCACGCCTCCCACAATGCTCCGAGAATATGAGAGCAGAGGGGATTCTTTGCATATTGAACCATACGTTGCCTTTTATCTCTTGAACGGCACGGCTAATAAACCAGGCCCGATCTCTGGAGCCAAATATCGACAACGAGTCTCGTACGCTAGTGAATCTTGCACTTCACAGATAAAGTATTTACAAAAGCATAAAGGAACAATCCAAGAGAGCTCCACCCCAGGGTGCACCTGAAAAACATCACAGCATTCCCCTCATCGCTCAAAAGTCTCCCAGAAGCACAAATACAAATCAACACCAGCTTGATCTTTGCGCCACATCCCTTTCAAGCTTTTTTTGAAAAGATGTTGAATAATTTAACGCTTAAAATCAGGACATGTCTAGTCATAGAAGGTAAACAGTCTTCACAAGCAAGCCGCACTCTGATCACACAACTATATGGATTGTATAATGAGCTCATAGTGTTGCTTAGTGCTAAAGGGGCACCAATTAGAGATTTGGATGTGTTATATAAACAGGAAGAAGGTGAGTTCGAGTGTTTTCGATTATTATAGAAGCAACAAAGTCTTGCATGAACGAAAATAGTTGGCATTCTGATAACAGTCAGAAGTTCCTGAAAAGGACGCGGCTGCCATATTATGTCATCATGACGAAATATGCACTGAAAGAACATCTCATTGATAATGAAAGAGCTTAAATTGAAAGATCACCATGTGATCCAAACTCCCACACAGAGTTTCCATTTAGCTTGCAAATCGCATAACCGTCACACGACCAGTCAGTCTATTGGTCGGACCTTTGAGTACAAACTTGTTGAAATCCATTATAGATTTCATTCGCTGATCCTTGTGTTTGTCACTCTATGACAACAGCTCTCGGTCAGACTCTATAGATGTGAATGGAATGCCAATTGAGGTCTCTGGGGTAAATGAAGCTCCTGTTTCATGGAACTAATGGAATCACGTTTGTATGTCAATCCCCACATCCTGTCTAGTGCCTGAGGTCGTGTTCACCCCATCACTGCATCCTGCAATCCGGATCGCCAGTCGCAATAATAAACGATTACTTTTTAAATAATGGATTGCGCACAGTCAGCTGGTCATTAGCACTAAATAAATACGTATTATATTATTACACATGCACGTGTGCATCTATGTCTGTATTAAAGCATGTGGAAATAG
This sequence comes from Opsariichthys bidens, assembly GCA_037194245.1. Lineage (NCBI taxonomy): Eukaryota > Metazoa > Chordata > Actinopteri > Cypriniformes > Xenocyprididae > Opsariichthys > Opsariichthys bidens. Next base: position 3,666,102 of record CM074312.1, on the reverse strand, counting down.
TGTTATTTTTGTGGCATGATTCATCATAACTCCAGGTTCTCAAAGAAAATAAATGCTTCTTTTGTAGGACACATATAATGGAAGAGCGCTGGAAATTACCAAGTGGATTTCACACTTATTATTCATTGTTATTTGTCCTCAAAGGGTCCTACAAATCAATATCGCCCACTATTTATCAATGACATGTTAGCAAAACATGCAGGAAAGGGATAAATGGTCCACAGGTGCAGGCAGCCATAAATCACCATGCACAAATGACTTCTTTCTCTTCCTTTATCTCCAAGTAACTTGCAATCAAGACAAATCATCCTGGCACGAAATAATTGCACTTATCCATTCCACGGGGATTCATCTCCATTTAAATGCAATGAATCATTTTTTAGGAATCTGCCTCATGTATCATCGCTTTGGTACAATGCGATTCAGATTTCATTTTTTAAATAATGTCTTTACGCTTATATTCAATCAATGAACAAAACAATACCAATTCCAACACGCCGACACGAGTGAATCAATAACTGGGAAATCCTCATGTTTCAACCAGCCAGTGCAACACAGCTGATCAGTTTTCTCTTAAATTGCATGCTGAGCTGATTTTAGGGTAAATCGACAACATCTTTACTTAAATTGACAGTAAATCACATCCTAAAGAGAGTAGTGTTGACGTTATCCAACTGATATTGTAAAATATTAAGATAATCTTATTCATTTGGCATCACGTGTGGGTAAAAATGCTCTAAGCGAGACTCGAACCCGGGTCCGCCACATAGGAGTCAGGTGCTCTGACAAGGAGGATGAAGACCGCAGTCGGTATAATTCCAATTACAGTCCGTTCAGTACACACGCAGCGAGTAAAAAAGTTTGCAGTGCTATTTTCCATGTCTACTTGTTGTCAAAATGAGGAACAAGCAGCTGCTGGGATCATGTCAGTCTGCTCCTCTGTCAAAATCTCATGAAGCTCCACCAAACTTATGTCAACCTCTGACTCAGGCAGCTCTTTTCACATTTAGGGATGATCAGTAAAATACAAATCCAGATACGTTTAAGCAATTACAACCCAAAGCAACAAATACATTTTGCTTCGAAGACAGGCAAAGCAGAATACAGATGTATTCAATCTGCATTCATGAGAGAGAGCCAATCAATCAACGAGTGCAGCTATACAGCTGCTGTTCAACATATAGAGTCTGGGAATATATAATGAACATGAGCGCAGAGCAAACAGAGCACATTGTCCCTCCATCGCAGATGTTGCATCTCGACACACGTGCGTATTCCTACCAATAATTCAATAAACTCGTGAACTTTTGCATAAATGCATCCATATAATGATCTTGTGTGTAAGAGAAATCAGTGAGAAAGCAGAACGCACAATACTCGTTTATGCATATAGTATGTAACAGAAATTATTCAACAGTTTTAACTTTAAACGTGTATTATTAATGCACAGATTACATTGCATTTAGTAAAAACTGTCCCCACCCACAAACAAAACTTCCTAATTCACAAAAATCATCTATACTACAAACAGAGAGGTATACGCATGTGGGAAAAAAACCCTAGTCGATAAGACTAAACGCTTTCTGTCAGTGTTATAAACACACGCTTCTCTATTTATTAGTGTAATTTCCCAAATAATCAGTTTTAGATAACTTCTCTGTATTAATGAACACTACGAACGCCGTTGATATATTCTGAAAGATGCGTATGTATAGTGATGCACGCGCATTTTTTCCCCCCTCCAGCTGCGCGCGCGGTCTCACTCCGGTTTTCTTACCTGCACGAAACTGTGATCTCCACTTTGGTAGCGGGGATGTTGCCCGTTAAGGGGTCGAACTCGTAGACCGAAGCCATGTCCTCCAGTTTGTCCATGATGTCTCCCTCCATGAGCGCGCGCGGCTCGGGGCAGTTCCACGGCTCGCGCAGCCTGGCCCCGCGGAGGCTATCACGGTCCCGCTCGGACCAACCCGGAGTTAACAAGGCCAGGGTATTAATAAAGAGCCCCCCCTACAACTCAAAAAACTTGAATGGGGTTAAAGTCGGGGGAAAGTCGCTTAAAACTGTGCTGGGGAATGTGGCGGTCAGCTGCCGTTCATCAGCAGGCAGAGAATGATCTCCTCCGCACATCAAGCGCTCGACATGTGCGCTCGTTAAGAGCATCCAACGCGCGCTCCAGCCCTACCCTACTATCTCCAACACGCCCATGCGTACTACTGCTCTCCCCCGAACAGAGGCGGGCTGCTTCTAGCGCTACGAAGGGCTGGAATTACAAGTCAATAAAATGCGAATCAAAATTACGTCGAGCCAAAAAGACACAATTTTAATGAAGGTATTAGAGCAATAAGCCACGGGAGTGTTTGCTATCACTGATGTTATGTGTGAGGAGTTGGTCACTGGTGTTAAAATAGCGTTCATGGCGATTTATTGGTTTAATATATTTTATATTATAAAATAGCAGCGATAGCAAAAAAAAAACAAAAAAAAAAAAAAACACTAAGGTTCAATAAATTATTACATATGTCATTTTAAATAAATAAATTCTTCTGCCCAGAAGTATAGTTGCTATAAGGTTGCTATAGTAACTCGGCACATTAAAACCGAATTCAACACGTGTGTGTGCGTTTTTGTGATTTATGAGGACACAAATTTGTGTAATGACATGGGTATGACACTCAATTACAACGTAAACATGGATTACGAGGACATTCCATGAGTCCTCATATTTAAAATAGCTTTAGGAACATAAAAAACAATGTTTTATTAAAAATGTAAAAATGCAGAATGTACAGTTTGTACAGTATAAAAAACCATTACGCTTATGGAATGTCCTCCCTAAGATAGCAAAATAAACCTGTGTGTGTGTGTGTGTGTGTGAGTGTGTGATCATCCAATCAGAAATTGAGTTAGACCAATCCAAGTTATTTTTTTTTTATTATTATGATTTTTTTGGTAACACTTTACAGTAAGGTTCATTAGTTAACATGAGCTAATAATGAACTGCACTTCTACAGCATTTATTAATCTGTGTTCATGTTAATTGCAACATTTACTAATACATTATTAAAATATTGTTACCATTAGTTAATGCATGAACAAACAATGAACAACTGTATTTTCATTAACTAACGTTAACAAAGATTAACAAATACAATAACAAATGTACTGCTCGTGGTTAGTTCATGTTAGTTATACATTAACTCATGTTTAACTAATGAACATTACTGTAAAGTGTTACCTTTTTTTTGTTTGTTTGTTTGTTTTGCTCTCTGTGTCTCAAACTTGGATATGTTCCTATATCTGTATGCTACAAAGTAAATAGTAAAGTAAATATAAAGCTCTAAAGTAAAGAATTCTAATCCCATCAACATCCCTGTTGATGCAGATGATAACAGTTTCATCATTTAATTAGTCAAATTGTAGTTATACTTTCATACCTCCAAATTGGCTATTGCCATATCATTTCTTTATACAAAGATGCTACTTTATATACGATACACTGCCTTAACCTCAGGAGGGTGTCAGGCATGTATGATGGTGATTTCATCCCTGTAGTGAATTTCTAATTGACTGCAGCTGTGTTACACCTGTTCATTATTATCCACTGCTGATTAACCTTCTGATACGAGGCCTCCACTGATGATCCTGCGCTAAAGCTGAGGAAGTGGTGAAACACCAAGTACCTCTATAACATTTACCACCATCTTCTACTGCAACTGCAACTCTCCCAAAATGCATACATAATTTTGAAAATAAATAAGGAAAGAAAATGAGTGAGAAAGAGAGAGAGAGATTGGGAAGGATTGTGTGAATTCAGCACCACCACACGTGGACAGCTCCCAAGAGTTCAGCGTGCTTCCCAATCGGCAGACTTGTTAAACAACAGCTGAACCACAGAAAAGCTAGCCATTATTTGCAAACACCATTCCTGTTGCCTAAAAGCTAAGCGCCCATTGTTTGTTTAAAAATCAGGCGCATAAAATGAATGACGGGGACTGTAAAAAAAAAAAAAAAAAAACTAAAAACACGCTATTAACGTTCCTTTTCTTTGATATTACGGGAAAGCAGTGCACATTGGTATTCTTTCGGGGAGTTCGACTGCAGCAGACCTTTTCAGAACCGATTAAAGCATTTCCAAGAAACGCCAGCGCACAGAACGAAAGAACTAGCACAGTAAATTCACACAAAGTCCTTGCTGCACTTTTTCCTCCCTTAGGATGTGAGTCTATTAAAAGCAAACACGATTGTTTTCATCCTTTTTCCTTAGACGGCTTAGGTAGAATGGTCTCAGCTCCGGGGTGAGGGGCAGGAGCCACTTTGGAGCTCAATGAGCACGGAAACAGCCTCACGCTGGCACCGAGACCACCGTCGCCTCCCCTAACCCACCCGAGTGAGTCGTGATTGTAAAGGCAATGTTAAAGCAATTCAGATGGGTGTGTGGGTGGACATGAGGACGTGCAGATGTGCTCCTAGATTCGAGTCTAATTAAGCCTCATGTGGTGCCTTCAACACCACACCAGTGAGAAGAACCGGTGCCCGTATTCAACTTTGACCCAGTCACAAATACTAATTAACACCCAGTGCCAAAAAATCCACTGTAGGTGATCGGATGGCGATGCCAGGGTGAGGATGGGACGCAAAACTGGATCTCTGCACTGGTAAAGCAGGACCAGATGGGAAGGCAAGGCTGCCACGCAGAACAAAGACAGGAAAGAAGAATGTTTTCCATAATGTCAGCCAAACTGCACCATTCACTGTGATTTGGGGCTTTAATTACTGTGTTTCTCCCACATTGCGTCAACGGGGCCAGAAATAGGCCTGTTTGAGTGCAATTAAATGGAGGGAATTGAAGGGGTAAGGTCCAAATGAAGACCCTTTGCGAGGTCTTGATAAGATGATTAATACGGGTGCGGGGGGTCAAATACAGACAGGCTTATACCTCCCATCCTGCTCGCCATCTAAGCCAGAATTTGCTTGACATCACTGGCATCTATTAAATAGGAGTCTAAGACAACATCTCACAGGTGCGCAAAAGGCCATCGACTGCTGGCGAACGCTCGTGAATAAATCGCGTCTCCACCCCCGATAGCAATTTTTGCATCCCACCAGTGTTTTTTCCAGTCCCTGGCAAAGAATAGAGGTGGCTGAGGACTTTTTCAAAGCAGGCCGTCCCTACAGCCTAATCTCTGCCAAGCACAGTGCACTAGACTAATCCAAGCATGTGTTGGAAGCTGGGGACTCTCGGCTGTCTCCTTTCATGTGTTTGATGCTAATACTAGCAGCCCTGCAGGCGGCTGTTGGCTCCCTCTCAAACTCCATTAGAGAGTAAAGGTCACTCTCTTGGGGCTTCCTGATGTTGGGAGAGGAGCCTGCACTTCGCTCTTTGATAACATGCCTGCGCATGTTATCTCGGCAAGAAGGTAATGTTTTACCTCAGTTGCCGGATGAAAGGTCGAAAGGAAGTGTGGTCGTTATATCACGTCCCCCGCTAGCTGTGACGAGAGTTGGCACCATGGTGGACCTGGCGTTTTACCCAGCCGTGGCGCTGATATATTTCTTCGGCGTGCTACAGGCAAACAAGGACGGCCGCGTGGATCTGCCCGACAGCGCTTCGGTCAACGTCTTCTGCCTGTTCGTGCTGATTCAGCCGTTGTGTTTGATCATAGGTGGATACACCGGGATGGCCACGTACTTGATTTCTGCATACGTTTCCTACAGCGTCCTGCCATGGAAAAAGCCGTCAGCGGATCAGCAGAAGGATACGGAGAAAAAGAAGAAGAAAAAGAAGACAAAGACTAATTAAGACACTCTTAATTAAGACTTCAAACAACAGCTTTGCGTAGGAAGGAACAAAGTGCAAATGCGAGGCCATGTGCTTGATGCTTTTTCAACTTTTTATGAAGAGGATGATGGTTAATTTACTATACAGAAAAGACTTTGTATTTCTTGCATTTGGATGTTCTATGTTTTTCTCTCTCAGCTGTGAAATTTAACCTTTGGACTAAAAACATTTGAAAAGCAGAATCTCTTCTTTACTTAAGGAGAAACAGGAAGAGGGTAATACGGATGTACAGCCATCAGCGCCGGCTCGTGTTTGTGTCTTCATGATCGACAGCAGAGGATCGATGGACCGGCTGTCTCTTTAAATGCCACTTTCACAATGTAGTTCCACGTCAGCCTGTGAGGACTCTCTCCGAACACAGTTTAAAGAGGTTAATTTGGAACACGCCGATGACTTTGATTTCTTGTCAAACGGCGAATATTTTTTCCATACCTGACCTTAACTACTTGTATATCACTTGTGCTCTATAATACATTTACAATCATGAACGTTTTACTGCCTGTATCATTCATGCATATTTTTTCTTGTCGTTTTCATTGTCAAAGAATCTGAATCTACGCCAGAAAATGAGACAGATCTGATTGGGAATGTACAATGAATTAGTAAGATGAATTTATAATAGTTATAAAAAAAAATGACATAATATAAAATACTATTTTACAAAATCAAAGTGTAAAGTTCTTTCTTTTTGTCTTTTTTTAAAAGGTTTTAGGCCACAATCATTTAGTAGTATGGTGTAGGGCTTCCTTTTGCGTTCAATAGAGCATCAATTTGTCTAAGGTATGAAAGATACAAGTCCTCTAAAGTGGCCAGAAGGATTTTAAGTCATTCCTCTTCCAGGACAGAGTCCAGGTCACCAAGTGATGCTGGTGGAGGAAATCGTGGTTTAATAATATTCAGATCTGGTGACGGTGCAGGCCATGGCAGATGTTCAACTTCACATTCATGTTCATCATGTAAATCATTCTTCCACAAGTCTTGATTTGTGTATTGGTGCAGTATCATGCTGATATATATGTATATATATGATTCGGTAGTCCTTTGCAGTGACATGTCCATCAGACACAGTAGGGAATACCATGATATTACAGCCCAAACCATCACTTATCCACCCCTGTGCTTCACTCTGGGCAGCAACAGTCAGGTGTTAAGCCTCTTTGGGGCTTCTCCACACCGTAAATTCCAGTGAAGGTGGACTCAGAGAACAATACATGTTTCCACAGCCTAAGATTTGCACTGCTGGCAGCAATGAAACCGACATTTGTCACTGGCAGGAGTGACCATAGGTTTGGCTATAGCAGTGCGACCATGAATATTGACTCTGTGGAGCTCCTGATGAACAGTTTTGGTGGTTCGCATTTAATTCTGCAGTGAGTTGGACATTTGTGTGTAAAACTGCTTTTATGGAGAGAGAAAATATAGTTTAAGAAGGTCTCTTTTTTGCTATCTTTCTTTTCTATACAGCTAGGTTTTGTGTAAATTTAGTAATGAAAACACTATTTTATCGATTTAATCACATGGTTTGAAGCTCATGGTGCAGGTGTCCGATTCCACTTTTGCTAGTTTACTGATGGAAAAAATGGCGTGGTCCAAAAGGGTTGTACCTCGTCTCTTAATGAGTCATGGGTGTGTTTTGGGCGTAACGTGCAATAAATCAATCAGAGCGTCATCTCCCATTCCCTTTAAAAGCCAGGTGTGCTTGCACCATGGTATATTCGCTATTTACATGGAGGAATACAGACACCCTCAACCTGACGAGTCAGTTTCATTCGTCATTACTGGAAATAGGTAATTCTGATACATGCAATGACAATCCATGAAGACATGTAGGCATTTTTGTCTGTATGTACATTACAACATTGTAATCCTTTTATTTGTAATATTTGGCATGTTTGTGTGCTGTTGCATGTCTTTGTGTGTGACAAGCAGAGTGTACACAAGTTGTGCACCCGCCTATAGGCGCATATTAATAACACGGCCTTTCAATAACAAAAAAAAATAATGCACCATTGACTTTAGAGCAGGTTTTTGTTGGTCAATGGTGCAGTCGTTTTCAGTTGCTTTAAAACAGCAACACGCCAACAATGCACCTGAACACACCTGGTTTTCAGACCAGCACGCCCATGGCTGAACAGATGTGCACGAGTGCATTTGCTATTGGCGCTGGACGTGAAAATGAAAACTGCGTCGGGCTGAAACCAGCAAAAGACACTTGCGTCTCGCCTGGCGTTGCATTGAGCCGGGTGTGTGATAGGGCCCAATAATCGTGCATGCAGATGTAAAGCATATATATTTTATTTAACATTTTTAAAAGAATGGTTTAGTATATGTGGTACCTGTCAATAACTAACAGCTTTCTCTAGCCCTCAGATCATTAGCTTACAAAGTGGCACTAAGAGAAAAAACATTGCAGGAACCTCAGTTTTTGTTACATCATCCTCAAACTTGAAACAGAACTTCTTAAGACTTGTGGCTTTGGGCCCAGTGTATTTCTTTACTAAATAGTGTATTTAATTCTTTCTTTATTGATATTTTTTAATGATAAAAAGAAAACATTTGGTACATGGGGTAGTGGGGTACTTTGGGGTACATTTGGTACATGGGGTAGTCGTGGCCTAATGGTGAGGGAGTTGGGCTTGTAATCAGAAGGTTGCGGGTTCGATTCCCACGCCGGCAGGAATTGAAGGTGGGGATTGTGAATAAACAACACTCTCTCCACCTTCAATACCACGACTAAAGTGCCCTTGAGCAAGGCACCTAATTCACTACTCACTGCTGTGTGTGTGCACTTGGGATGGTTAAATGCAGAGCACCAATTTCGAGTATGGGTCACCATACTTGACAACACGTCACGACTTTCACTTTCACTTTCACATTTTCATTCCATTAAACGTCAAGCTCGTCTAACCTTTTATTTTGTTTTAATTACTAATATTTTATTAACATTAATTCTTATATTAACTTGTCTACTTTCAAATGATACCACCACTATGAAACTCATACTCCAATGGTTTAGGAAAGACATTTTCCTGTTTGGGGCTCGAAAGGGTTCAAGTGTTTCATCAGATGTTTGTATACAACAGATGTTTTCCAGATGAAGAACTCTTTAAAAGACATCTTGGAGACGTACGTGTGGTACTGGAGTCTAGTCTATCATTGCAGATGTTTTCATCCAAATCTCTCCTGCACACCGCTCTCCTCTTTCTCCGTCTGTCTCTCTCTAACACAGTCCCACTTTTACACTTGATTTTCTTTTTTGCACGCAGCCTCCAGCTTTGTTTTCAGAAGAGAAATCTCTTACAAACTGTGTAAAAGCGGGTCATCAGCGCACACACATCCTAGTGCGGAGCAGAGAAAACGGTCCCCCCGAGGTGAGCTCAATGAGCCCTGGCCTCTCCGCACTCCGTGATCACAGTGTAGCTTCGGCACCATCCTCCATCTCTCCCACCGCCTCTGACACAATCTCTCATTATCACCCCTCAGCAGACTCCGCAGGACGCAGTGGTGCCCTGAAGAGCGCAGGGAGCGAAGACCGCCTCTGCGCCGCAGCTCGAGGGGTTCAGAACCGCAGCCAATGGGTGGGACCGCCAAAAAATGGCAGATGTGCCTCAGCAAGATACACGGAGATGAATGAAAGGCTTGTGCTAACGTCTGACTGCATGTGTAATGTCTCGTCCGGAGCATATTAAGCATTTGCTGGCAAGTCTATCAGTCGTATAATATAGTCGTGCCATTTAAAGGCTTAATTGAATAGTTTTCAGTATGTATTTACACATATGTCAACCAAAGCAAATGACTGCTCTTTTTGACTTAATGAGAGTGAATGGGGGCTTCAACTGTCACGCTCCAATATGACAAAAAAGCACCAGTAAAGTGTACCAAAAAAAAAAAAATAATACTCATAATTCAAAACGTCAGAAGCCTAACAACAACTTTGCATGACAAACAGACAGATTTAAGGTGTTATTCACTGAAAATATCTGTATTGATTAAAAAAAAAAAGGTAATAATAAAATAAAAATGGTTACCATGAAATCAAAATCCTGAATCTAAATAACTTTGGCCCCTTTTATTAACTTCTCTTTTATGATGATGAGGGCGGGGCAACCTGTCAATCACATGAGATCCACCAATAGCAAAACACAACCACCCAATCAATGCCCATGCACAAAATCAAGCCCCACCCAACATTTGTGCTTGTTCCAGAAGCCGTTTCATGCGGATATACGTCACAATAGGGAAGAAAAGTGCATTCTGTTTCATGCTGACTTTTAGGCAATGTTCTAGTGTTCCCGTCATCTAATTTACTGACCAATGGCACAATATGTAAGATTTTTAAGTTAAAATATCCAAAAACCACGTGCAGAGTGTTATACATTTCATTCAGCTGTGTACTTACATTATCCTAAATGTTTCCAAGAACTTGTAAATTCAGAGAAATTCACAATTTCCCTCCCTCGTCACTTGTCGGCTGTCAATGACTGTGTCATCTCTGGTTTCCGCTTGTACTGCATAGCAACCATAGTAACCGACACACTGTTGTTGTTTCATTCAAATATTACGGACCATGGAAAGCAAACTTTGAGACAAAAGGAGAAATAAAACGAGGATGAATATCGGCGTGGCGTTTCCGAGATGGCGAGATCTTTGCGACAAACTTGACAGAGATGGCGCTCTTGCACATTATTAGACAAGGTAAGCAAATTTAGGCTACATAAGACTAATCAATGTTATATAGCTCAACACGAAGAGTTAGAATATCATCAGTGTGATAATCTATTGTTGAGCTAGCTTACGGTTAAGTCTCATACAGACAACAAACTAAAAACTACACCTTTGTAATTGTTTTGAAGAGTTTAGAGACCCCTAGCGGCGAAAAAATTCATATTGTGCCTTTAAGTCACTGCATCAACAACTCTCATCATAAGGGGGTGGGGGGAACGGATTTCGACAGCTGTACGTGTGGGGGGAACGGATTTCGACAACTGTATTTTTCCCCCCATGTTCTGTGCAAAATGAGGTTCTAATATTTATCAAACTGGCTTGGATTCAAACTTACTGATGGGCTAGAGGACCGTGCACTGACATTTGGTGTGTTGTGCACAAATAACCTCAGTTTGAAGCCCATCTGCCTTTTTTCCCCTATTTTGCTTCCTGTCAGCATATTTCATATCTTAATAAATTGCAAAAAGGCAAAATATGAACATTTAAACTGATGCTGGCTAAACTCCATCCACACCCAAGATAGAATCAGTATCAATTAAGTCACTGCATCAGCAACTCTCATCATAAGGGGGTGGGGGAACGGATTTCGACAACTGTATTTTTGCCGTTAAATTCCGTTCCCCCCTTGTTCTGTGCAAAATGAGGTTCTAATATTTATCAAACTAGCTTGGATTCAAACTTACTGATGGGCTAGAGGACCGTGCACTGACATTTGGTGTGTTGTGCACAAATAACCTCAGTTTGAAGCCCATCTGCCTTTTTTTTCCTATTTTGCTTCCTGTCAGCATATTTCATATCGTAATGAACTGCAAAAAGGCAAAATACGAACATTTAAACTGATGCTGGTTAATCTCCATCCACACACAGGATAGAATCAGTATTTTTTTAAGTCACTGCATCAACAATTCTCATCGTACGGATTTCAACAGCTTTATTTTTGCCTTCAAATTACGTTCCCCCCATGTTCTGTGCAAAATGCATTTAATATATTCATCAAACTGGCTGGGAATTACACTTGCTGATGGCTGAGTGGACTGTGCGCTAACATGTGGTGCTGTTGTGTCCAAATAACCTGGGTTCGAATTCCATCTGCCTATTTTGCTTCCCGTCAGCATATTTCTTATCGTAATAAATTGCAAAGAAGACAAAAAAGGAAGAAAAATACAGAAAACAAAGTGACAGCCAATAATTTTGGGCATTGAGCTGCGTGAGCAAGTGAAAACCGGTAAACTGAAGTCACAAAAACACAATTGACTCAGTCACATTTCCGTAACAAGACGCTAAAACACAGACGATGAAATGATGTGATGTTTAAAGCTAATATATAAACTAGTATAAATCATTTAAATTAGATGACATTTCCAGAGGTGTAATGTAACGACGTAATAATAGTTCGTTACAGTACTTGAGTATTTTTTGGGAAAATCTGTACTTACTTGAGTATTTATATTTCTTTCAACTTTTACTTTTACTCCTCTACATTTCCTAAATAAAATGTATACTTTTACTCCGATACAATTTCCCAAAGCATTTTCGTTACTTACTACAAAATAAAAAAGGAAGAACACAGACTGCGAGAAAACAACTGCTCGCACTACTACAGTTGATATCATTTTCCGGGTTGTGTTCATTGCTGGAACGGCCGAGAAGAGTGCGGCACGAGAGCGACCTCTAGAGGCCAAATAAAACTATCACTGGTGCCTCGTACAGTTTGTTTTGACACGTGACGTGAGGCTAGCGCGCTGCACAGAACTGGACACTTCAAAAACAGATTTAAAACAAACAAAGCGGAATGTTATACAGTACACTACAGTATGTTTTCATATCACTAAAGTAATTAGTTTGTTGACTAGACGCTGCATTAGTGGAGAACAGCAGTGTGTTTGCCGTCGAGGCTGAGAGGAGCTGACGTTAGTAGTAACGTTACCTCAAGCGCTTAATAAACACCAACTGTTTAATGTCACGATTGTTACCATCTATTTGCATTAGTTTATATCCATTTGTTCTGATTTTTTGCAATCATTATCCAGCGAAGTTGCATTTTTAAATTGCATCCTAATCATACAGCCGACACAAACATAAATCAGAAATGTGTTCGATTTCAGTTCTTTTTATCCACACTTTAACATATTTTGATTAGATAATAATCAAGTGTTCCAAAATAGAAGCAAATAACGAGTGAAAAACATATAATATGCCTCTGTGCATAAAGATGGCCATTTAAAGCATGATTATTTGGATTTATAAGAAATGGAAATACCATTTGTAACATTCTCTTCTCCTTTTGTATTTGGATTTACTTCTACTTTTACTTTCAATGCTGAAGTATGTTTAATATATATATGTATATATACACTTTTCATACTTAAGTACAAAAAATATCACATACTTTAAAACTTTTACTCAAGTAATATTCTAAACAGTGCCTTTTACTTCTACCAAAGTCCTTTTCTGGTAAGATATCTATACTTTTACTCAAGTATGGCTTTCAATACACCACTGGGCATTTTATTCAAAGTAAAACCAACTTTTTAACGCACCAAATATATCAATGAAATACAGATAGAAAGCAAGTCACATGGGTTTGTGTGGAACGACCTGAGGTGAACTATTCCTTCAAACCGGAGCGAACGTCGATGGAGGATGTTTGTGAACGAGTGCCTACAATTTTATGGCCGTATCGCCGCAATCGCATGTTGATGCCACTCGTCCATCATCATCCCATAGTCCTCCCGAGGAAAGGAAGACGAGCACAGCCTCGCCGGTTAATGATGATGATTTACACGTGAAATGAAGATGTATGACTGGCGTTTAAATTGCGTTGGTTTTCCGGAAAGCTTCATCTCCCTATGCGCTCTGTAACAACATCAGGGCCCGACGCAGTTCGGCTGAGTCAGTGTTCAAACACAGTCAATATAAAGTTGCTACAAATACGTTTTTGTCAAAAGCAAAATGCTTTTGCGAGTTCAAACTTCGACATTTTCAGAGACATCCGCTGGGAAACAGAAACCTCGATCAATCCCTACTAGAAATGTCACATCCGAGTCTTTTGTCCCCATTAGCCAGGAAAATATCAGTTTCTGTGATGAAAAAGGTTTTCTCCTCAAAGAGAGTCCATGTTCCGAATGACATTATTTGTGACATGAACATCACGATAACGGTCATGAACATGTCTGCGTTACTTTAATTCGTTATACAGTATTTAGTAAAGATACACACTCCCATTGAAAATTCTGATGTCAGTAAGATTTTGTTAAAAGAAATTGAGTTTTATTCTGTAAGGAAGCAATACCTAAAGTGACAGTAAAGACATTCTCAATTTTACAAAAGATTTCGGTTTCAGATAAATGAACTTTCTAGTCAAAGAGGTCTAAAGGTTTGTTCAATGAATATATTAACTGTGGTATTATAACTGTGGTCACAATTATTCCTGAGGCCATACAATGCGTTATAAGCTGAATTGCAATATAATTAAGGCATTAAAGTTACATTTATAATGCATTAGGGTTTAAAGGCACAGTATGTAAGATTTTTGGATTAAAATTTCCGAAAACCACTCAATGGTATATATTTTGTTGACTTGTATCCCAAATTATCCCAAATGTTTAAATCCAGAGAAATCAGTCATTTTAACCGGTGTAACGGTCCGTGTCGTTGCGTCGCCTGTCAATGACATCATATCCTTCGGTTTACGATTTTACGCCCATAGAAACCATTGAAACACCAAAGACGTTTTAATATATTATGTTTTATAGACAGGTGAGGAACTGTTTGGAACTGGAACTGTTACTTTTATCAGCAGAAAACGAATCATTGTTATACAGCTCGATACGTTTAGTCTTCTTGATTTACCGCGAGTCACATGTTTGTTCCGCCTCAGAGATAATTCTGTTCCGTCAACAGCAAAAACAGAAAGAGCTTTATCTGTACACTGTAATGAATTACTGTAAAAATTACAGCATTATTTTACAGCCGCTGGCTGTTTTTTAATAATACAGCATATTGCTGTAAACTGCAATGCATTCTGGGGTCACGTGTTGGTTTGACTCAAATTTACAGAATATCGCTGTGAATTGACCCTTTGTAATTTAAAAAATACAGTTATTTACTGTAATCACAGAATACAGGGAAATTCTGTAAATTAAATTACAGTAACACTACTGTACATTTACAGTAACTGGCTGGCAACCCTGCTGCCAGTATTATACTGTAAAATTTACAGTAATTTTTTAACAGTGTAGTAACAGTAATACAGCATTTTCTCCCATACAAGATGTTTTAAAATGAACTGCATGCCATTTAACAACACAAGTCATCAGCTTTTATTAATATGACCTTGTAATATCGATCTAACTTACCGCAGAGTGCAACAAGTGTCTCATACCAGCCACGGAGCAAACGCCCCGAAACTAACCTTAACATAACTTTCAACACACTCAAAGGTGTTTTAGTTTTGAGCTATTTTAACTCGTCAGATAAAGTGACCTGTATGTGGAGTAATTCAGCAATTGTTGCGGTTTCATTAAAATAAAATAATGTGAATTTACGTGATCAAACGTAACTCTAACAAACTTCAAGCTCAGGGAAGAAGGAGGCGGATGATAAATTACTGTAATTGTAAAATATGCATAAACAATAAAACTAAAGGAATGTCAGTGGCCAACTGCGGCATTAAAATATAATAAAACAGCGATGTAAAATGTCCCAGGCTCTCGGCTGCACCCTGCGTCATATCACAGTAATGTTAATAACTTTAAACATTAATAAAACGACAACTCCCATGATTCCACGCTCATGTACAGCATCAAGTTACGCCTTCGTTATTATCATGAATAAGTGACCTCTAGTGGCGAAACACATACTGCGCCTTGAAGCAGTGTTACCGAAATGTTTCCTGAGCAGCAAATCAGCATATTAGAATGATTTCTGAATGATCACGTGACACTGAAGACTGGTGGAATGAATGATTCAGATTTACCATCACAGGAATAAATTCAATTTTAAAATATATTCCAATAGAAAAGTTTTCAAATTACAATAATATTTCACAACATTACTGTTTTTACTGTACACTCACCTAAAGGATTATTAGGAACACCATAATAATACTGTGTTTGAGCCCCTTTCGCCTTCAGAACTGCCTTAATTCTACGTTGCATAGATTCAACAAGGTGCTGAAAGCATTCTTTCGAAATGTTGGCCCATATTGATAGGATAGCATCTTGCAGTTGATGGAGATTTGTGGGATGCACATCCAGGGCACGAAGCTCCCGTTCCACCACATCCCAAAGATGCTCTATTGGGTTGAGATCTGGAGACTGTGGGGGCCATTTTAGTACAGTGAACTCATTGTCATGTTCAAGAAACCAATTTGAAATGATTCGAGATTTGTGTTATCCTGCTGGAAGTAGCCATCAGAGGATGGTACATGGTGGTCATGAAGGGATGGACATGGTCAGAAACAATGCTCAGGTAGGCCGTGGCATTTAAATGATGCCCAATTGGCACTAAGGGGCCTAAAGTGTGGCAAGAAAACATCCCCCACACCATTACACCACCACCACCAGCCTGCACAGTGATAACAAGACATGTTCTTGTTCAAGGATCCGTGTTCTTTTTTTTGTTTACGCCAAATTCTGACTCTACCATCTGAATGTCTCAACAGAAATTAAGACTCATCAGACCAGGCAACATTTTTCAATTTTGGTGAGCCCATCCAAGGTTGTGCGTGTTGTGGCTTCACAAATGCTTTGCTGCAGACCCCAGTTGTAACGAGTGGTTATTTCAGTCAAAGTTGCTCTTCTATCAGCTTGAATCAGTCGGTTCATTCTCCTCTGACCTCCAGCATCAACAAGGCATTTTCTCCCACAGAACTGCCGCATACTGGATGTTTTTCCCTTTTCACACCATTCTTTGTAAACCCTAGAAATGGTTGTGCGTGAAAATCCCAGTAACTGAGCAGATTGTGAAATACTCAGACCGGCCCGTCTGGCACCAACAACCATGCCACGCTCAAAATTGCTTAAATCACCTTTCTTTCCCATTCTGACATTCAGTTTGGAGTTCAGGAGATTGTCTTGACCAGGACCACACCCCTAAATGCATTGAAGCAACTGCCATGCGATTGGTTGATTAGATAATTGCATTAATGAGAAATTGAACAGGTTTTCCTAATAATCCTTTAGGTGAGTGTATTTTTAAACTAATAAATGCAGCCTTCTTTCAAAAAAATAAAAATAAAAAATCTTACCAACCCCAAACTTTTCAATGTTTTATGTAGGTTTTGCACAATTATAGTACACTATTTTTAATGGCTGGCGATTGATAAAAATTCAATACACACACACACATTCATACACTCACACAAATGCATATAATAGTTGCATATTTTAAGGAAGCACAATAGAATTTTTTTGGAGTATAATGTGACCTGACGTTTACATGAGATTCACCCAGTAGTCATCTGATGTGTGTGATGACAGCAAGCCAGTGATTCTATATGGACAGATCATATCTGCAGGCTCATCACAGACAGGAAACAGGAAGGAACTCGACTGTAATTCTCTCTCAGAGATAAACAGCAAAAAAAAAAAAAAAACAGCACAAGAACACTTGAGTAAAAAGGAAACGCAAAACATTTTTTTTGAACATTTTTTATTTATTTCTCCGGAGGAATGCTTGAACAGTCATTAAATAAAACCTGTACAGTATTTACAGTCAGATATTTTACACCCAGTTTGGTTGCATGCACATGTAACAAAACAAAAAAAAAACTTTGTACAAACATTTACATTCCTTGGGAGGAGTCAATGCGATAAAAGGCACCTGTGACCGTTGTTGGTATACGCCTCGCCGCGTTTCACAAGTCATCAGCAGCCGCCTAAACCGTCAGCTGAACCCGAGCTGAACGCCTCGGAAATGACTGATTGTTCTGTCAAGCCTTTAATTTCAGCCTTTTTTCTCTATTACTTAAATGTCTTTTCTAATCTGCGTATTAACTGCAAACCTGGGTTGCCAGGTAACAAGAAAGCACCCATTCAAACAAATTTGGTTTTTTTCCTCCAAAAAAACGCATAAGGCATTTAAAAGCAACGTTTCGCGATGGCATGATGTTCCACACACTGAAAGTGAGGTAAGGCGTCAGGCGTATTGCAGTGTGGCCCTGCGCTTCAGGCCGGGAGAGACAGAGAGGGCGTAAGGCAGCTGGGACGACACCTTTGGCATTACAGGGAGGCAGAGCCGCAGGTTAATGCTACGCCGATCAATAGACAGGTGTCGACAATCTCCCCCGTACAGAGAAGATTCTATACAGATGCAGAAGCTTCTACAGCATGCCATGCATCACTGGCCTAGAATATAAAATATAAGCAACAGTAAAGCTACATCACTAAACGCACCCCCGGTCAACTAACTGCTGTGAAGCCGAATGCGTAAGAAAGATAAACCCCGAAAGCTTCAGATACATCGAAAGTTAAGATCGTCTTTAAGCTGAGCACCAGGAATTGCAGGCCACTGACTGGCATGGCTGTAAAAAGCGTGGAGTATTTAAGGTTGTGACTGTCAATCTCAGCTGCAGCCTCGTGAACCAACGAGCGTTCAGACACGACGAAGAGAGCGAGCGAGCCGAGAGGCTGAAATGATCTGCGTGAACGACGTGTTACGGAACTGTATTCGCAGACCAATTTCACAGTCTTTAAGTCCTAGCACATTTTGACAAGCTCCTTTCCCAGGAATATTACAATTGTACCAAAAATGCTTTTTCATTTCTAAAATGAAATGAGTTAATGAGGGGCACTTATTAAAAAAGCGTTGACCCTGTGATAGGACGCATTATTAGAATAGTACAAACGGTACAAACACAAATTCTGAACCTCAATCGTAGAAACGAACGATGAATTGTGGAAACTGTATGCAAAATTATTCTTGCACTGAATTAAAATGCATAGTTGCATCATGCCGTTAAAGGGACAGATGACCCAAAAATGAAAATGACCCCATGATTCACTCCCCCTCAAGCCATCCGAGGCGTATATGACTTTCTTCTTTCAGCCAAACACGATCATAGTTATATTTGAAAATATCTTGGCTTGTCCAAGATTTATAATGGCAGTAAATAGAGGATGAGACTTTGAAGCCCAAAAAAGTGCATCCATCGATCATAATCAAAAATCAATAAAGGCGTTCTGCAGTGAAGCGATGCTTTTGTGCAAGACAAATGTCCTTATTATTTATTATATACTTTATAAAGTAAAATAACGAGCTTCCGGCGCGACAGGCATCCGCGACGTAGAACACAATGCCACAACGTTCTACATTATAACGCTTAACAAACCCAACGATTCGCTTCAGAAGGCCTTTATTAACCCCCGGAGCTGTGTGGAGTTTTTTTTTTATGATGGATGGATACACTTTTTTGGGCTTCAAAATCTCATCTTCCATTCACTCCATTATAAAGCTTCAGTATATTTTTTATTTAACTCTGATTGTGTTTGGCTGAGAGAAGAAAGTCTTATACACCTTGGATGGTGTGAGGTTGAGTAACATGGAGTAATTTTCATTTTTAGGTGATCTGTTGTTCGTTTCGCATAACCAGTACAAACATACAATTTTGATTCATTTGGGGGGGCGGGGTTTAGAAATGTGCTTAGTGATTATTCGAACCAAACTTTGGTAACACGCTTGACGTCGTATATTTTGATCTCACTTTAAGAAGAAAACACACAGACGCATATTAAAAAAAAAAAAAAAAAAAAGATGTAAGGTGGAATAAAGCAGCATTTTTCACAGTTTTGAAAACAAAAGTTCTTTGAAGTAGATTCACTGATCATTATTTAATAATTTGGTCTTATTATGAAAGACTTCACAGAAAAGATCTAATAACAGTTCTTTTTATGAGCACATCACTTGGATTCAAAGGGGGAAAAAAAAATGATAATTTGGCGGGAAAAAAAAAAAACAGTTCCACGTTCTAGAATCGCAAACTCGAATATCATCTTAATGAGGATGACATACTGGCTTAATGACACTGCTGTCAAATTTAAAAAGGTGTATACGCAGTGAACCGTTGATAGAAATCTATTAACCTAAATGGTAAGGAAACCTCTACTGCAAACGTCCTCATGAATATGTATGTATGTATATGAGCTGTACATTATGCAAATGACTCCAGTCTAAAGAATCACCCTCAGAAATGCATTGTAGTAGCTTTAAATGAGCTATGCCACATGACGCTGCATTCGAAAATAGGAAAAAACACAGTTGAAAAAAGGTAACTTGCAAATTCGATCAAATCTCTTGTCGTAGCTTGGGAATGCCGCTCTCCCGCAGCTCTTAATGTGCGATTATCCGTGCTGTGGGCCGTTCATCAGATAAAGCACATCTCCGTCGACTGGAAATAAGAGCTTCCTCCTTATGTACACGGCTGCGTTCAGGTGGTGAATTGCCAAGGGCCGCCCAAAAACCTTTGTGATAGATGTGTTTCATTAAAAAAGACTGTAAATCTAGGAACGCCTGAGAAGGGAGTGGCGTGTGGCACAGCAAGATTGATGGCCCAAAAATAAACAAAGTTGCATGTGTTCTACCAAGACAAGCTCGCAAACGCCCACATACCCCCATCAGGCACGCCATATCCTCCAATGCAGAGGAGGCTGCTTCCGATTTCATTTAATAGGGTGTAAAACTGAGAGGAGGACTGGAAAACACAGTGCTTAATTTGACCTACTTTAACACGGCTGGTTTTATCATGGATACTTGTGCAGGAGTGAAGAATCCTCAATGGCTGATGTTCTTACATCTTATTAGAGGTATTGATCACCTCAAAATTTAAATTCTGTATGAATCTACTGAACTTGTTGCTGTTCCAAACCTGAAGACTCTTTTTCTTCAATGAAACACAAAAGGAGAAGTTCAGCAGATTGATCCAGCTGTTCCTTTCCATACAATGACAATGAACGGGTGAAGTCAAGCTACAAAAAAATACAAAAAAAACGAATCGTAGAAGTAGTCCACTTGACTTGTGCGCTATATTCCAAGTCTTCGTATGATATAATTGCGTGAAAAACAAACTAAAGTCATTATAGATCTTTAAATGGCATACTTGTATATACATGGACGAGAATCAGAGGTGAAACAGATGATTTTTATTGAGTAACTTATTGAATTTCGGATCAAAAATGGACCGCATGGCTTCCAAATAGTGTTGTCAAAAGTACTGACTTCGGTAGCCTACCAAGTTGGTAGTGAAATTTGGAGCGGGTTCGTAAACCCTTCTCATTGGCCGTTGTGTTCAAGCACTCAAGAGATGTGTCTGTGATGGGCTACAATGATCAACGCTTCAAAAATAAGTTGTAAACGGACATCAATGACTCTCTTCACCGAGTGCTATACACCTGCTTTTCAAACGCTCCCATGCATTGATCAATGTAGCCAATCACAGACTATTCAGAAGTGTTTGCAAATTTGCAAGTACCGAATTCAGTACTTTTGACAACACTACTTCCAAAGACTTGGAATAAAGAGCAACAATTTTATGCATTACTGTTTTTTGCTCATTTTTGGAGCTGAAAAGCTGTACCTTCATTGTATGGAAAAGAGCAGTTGGAACAATCTGTTAAACTTCTCCTTTGATGTTCCACGGAAGAAAAAACATCACAAAAAAATCACAGTTTCCATTTTTGGGTGAACTATCCTTTAAAAAAAAAAAAAAAAAAAAACATAACATGGACCAGGTATGCTGAGCACCAGAGAAAAAAACCCATCAAAAGACGTGCAAATTCTCTTAACTCCTAGCCGTAAGAGAGACAAAATAAGGGGGCTAACAAAATGACTAAATTTAGATCCATCAATCCAGTGTTAGATTGTCTGAAATTCTGTTTCTCGTACCAGGTCTGTGTCCAGCAACATGAAACGAAGCCAGCTGAATGCTTTTCTACTGTCCTCAGGGGATCGTTACCGTCGATCAGACACTTGAGCCAGAGGAAGCATCTAATTCTGCCTAGAAGTGTCTGCTAGTGTCACTAAACTCTACAGTCCCCATATAAGATGGGCTTATTACCCAGACAGAGCCTCAAAATGCCCACTCAGCAGACTCTGAACCCCGCTTTACACTTCTGAGACCTCTGCTCACACATCGAGAAGACAATAAAGCTGGAATCTTATCAGATTCAATGAAGGTTTCACACACAAAATCTAATTTTAAACCTGAGGTAGAAAACATAAAATTCACAGCAGGATGGAGCGAACGAGTTTAAAAGCAAAGGAAGCCTATAAGAAGAGGGCTGTACAATGTTTGTCTGCGGTTGAGGGAAGTTTAAGGAAGCCATTATTTGTTTGAAATGTTCAGAGAAACCCCCCCGAAGAGGAAGGCATCGAAAAACGTGGTGGTCCATACTATTGCACAATGTTTCGAGGGAACTTGGGACTGGGATTGACGACGACTTTGCATCTGCTCATCCTTAGTAAACACAAAAGGTCTGGATACTGACAGGAAGTGATTCAAGTCATATGGCTCTCTCAGAATAATAATAATAATAAAAAATAAAAAAAAGTGACCCAGCTTTGATTATTCCGTTTCCTTGACGAGAAAATATTCAGATGTAAAATCAGCAGCTACAGATGAAGTCATCTCAAGGACTTGTTTTCATTTAGACAGGAAGTGCAAGAGGACACTTCATTGTACAGACAATACAGTTTCACCAAAAAACATCCAGAAGAAAGCAACCGGCAGTTTGTCAGATGATCACCGAAACATTCCTCGGATGCGTCAGACTCCGTTTGCAGCCGGTTGAAAGGGTTGCGTGTCTCATCTCCTTCGGGCAGGTCCTTGAAACTGGCCTTCTGGATTGAGGCGGCTGACCCCTGGACTCCTCGCCAAGGTCGGTTTCGGACGCCTAAAGTTGTGGCGCCCAATTAGCCCAAAAAGGCACCATCGATAACAATCATTCCAAACAGAGGATCTTCACCTTTTCTTCCCCATCTTCGGATTCCAAATCTTCACTCTCATGTCACTGTGGGATGGAAGAAACACAAAAAAAAAACACAGACATAAAATGAGAGGTGGAGGAGATGCACAAGGCCAATAATCAGAAAGACAGAGACATTCGGTTGTCTGAATCTTCAGACACCGTCACTGTGGCTCCTCACATCGAAGAGATGGCACAGACATCAAAACCAAGAGTTCACAAAGGGAACCGCCACACGAGTCCCTGCTCTTCTCACCAATTAGGCGCATGCACTGCTTTATCCCAATAAAAATCAAAACCCTGCTGTGTGGAGCAGCCCACAGAACCACACGCTCGCATCTTAACTAACGCACTGCATCTCTGAGGAAAAAGATTCCGAGATTCGCAGCGTGACGCAAATGAACAAGTCATTAGGTTGGGATAAAGTTCAAAAAAGCGTATATTTATATATAAATGTATATTTTAATAATTACCTTTTCAGGAAAAAAAAACAAGACTAATTTACTTGAGAAGCAAAATAATGTTCGATAATAACAATAACAAACTCAAATAAGTGTATATTCATTAAAAAAAACACACAACAACATTAATTAACTTGAAGCAAAATTATGTAAGACAAAATATTCAGTTTGGATAAATAATTTTTTTTAAATTATAATTATAATTATATATATATATATATATATATATATATATATATATATATATATATATAATTATAATAAAAAAATTAAAATTTGTGTAAATAAATAAAATATATATATAATTATAATAAAAAAATATATATATATATTATAAAAAAATATGTATAATTATAATAAAAAAAATTTAATTTGTGTAAATAAATTATATATATATATATATATATATATATATATATAATTATAATAAAAAAAATTAAATTTGTGTAAAAAAAAATATATATATATATATATATAAAATTTGTGTAAATAAATAATACATATATATATATAATTATAATAAAAAAATTAAAATTTGTGTAAAAAAAAAACAAAAAAAAAATATATATAAAATTTGTGTAAATATATATATATATATATATATATATATATATATATTATTTACACAATTTTTTCCAGAAAAAAAAGAAAGATTGGTCCACTTGAGAACCAAATTATGTAAGATAACACTTTACTGTTTTAAGCATAAATCACACACAATTTCATGTGGTTTAAAAAAAAAAGTGATATGAAAAATGTTTCACTAAGAATGCTTCAGCCTAAATTTCTAAGGTCTTACAAAGAGCACTTCTGCTTTAAACAACAATACTGCAGTGGATCCTGGTAAAACTTCACCAAGTCTCAAGGCGGTGAGGTAAGATGTATTTTGTGGTACCTAGACCTTAACTAGAGCCAATTAAAAGGATTTATGCCACTGGTGTTGAACACAATTAAGGGTGCTATAGGTTTTTATTGCTCTCTGAAAGACGAGCACACTTGAGCACATTGAAATGGGGGGGGGGGGGGGGGGGACGACACATGGAGTGTAATTAGTACAATTCCTCTTTATTGGCCCAAAGTGAAAGAGCCAAGGGAAAGTTCAGTGGGATCAAACGTTGGAAAAGTTGCCCTATGAAATGAAACTGGTGCAAAGTATGAGGGGAAAAAACAGACACGGAGATGCATGATATACAACTGACAGAGTGAGAAATAATTGACAACAACAAAATGACGCAGCTGAGCCGTGTAGTTTGTTCTCAGACATTTTGCAGCTCACGTCCCCTCGAGAGCATTCGTAGCGCTGCCGCTCAACATGTCTTTAACCTTCAGGAACTGTCACGCCTTTGCTCAAGTATCTGCTAGTAGCTGCCAGAAACAAATTCTGTTTGACCAGCAATGTTAAAAATGGCTCGTAAACTGGAGAGAAAAGGGAGACATTGAACAAAGCGCTCTATAGCCAGATCAGTTTAAAAAAAAAAAAAAAATCATTTACTGATTTTCACATATATGCTTATTTTGTCTTTTATACCGATGATATTACAATAAATATTCATTATAAATTGAGAAAAAAAGCTCTAAAAATGATTTCTGATGGGTGAATGTTCATCATTGCATATTTTTAAATCATTTTGTAACCATAACAACATTTGCATGAAAGAGAGAGTGTCATTATCTGTCGCGTTGAAATTTCCTGTCTACATTTAATTACATCTGTCAAGAAAATATTGTAACACTTAGTATTTTAATGTTATTTATATCACAAGAACTTCTGCAGCAACAGCTCCTTCCCCTTTACCAAGCACTGCGTTGTAGGTTCTTGTTTTTCTTTTTGTTCCACTCTCGCAAGATCTGCTCACTTGATTTAATGAACAACATCTCATGAATTATTCCGGTGGAATACACCTAGATACTCTCATCCTCTCCCTAAATCCTCACTCATGTTTCCCTCCTGGTCTATTTTTAATTTTCAGGGAGGACTTTAAAGCCAGCGTGACATTAAAATCGACAATGCTTGATTTTTTTATGGAATATCACAGGATTTATTATAAAAGATGTAGTCACGTGCCTCGTAATCTTGAATCACAAAAACGTCCTTTTTTGATGATGAGGGCGGGGCAACCTGTCACTCACATGAGATCCATCCATCCATCCATCCATCCATCTTCCACCGCTTATCCGGGGCCGGGTCGCGGGGGCAGCAGTCTGAGCAGAGACTCCCAGACTTCCCTCTCCCCAGACACTTCCTCCAGCTCTTCCGGGGGGACACCGAGGCGTTCCCAGGCCAGCCGAGAGACATAGTCTCTCCAGCGTGTCCTAGGTCTTCCCCGGGGCCTTCTCCCGGTGGGACATGCCCGGAACACCTCCCTAGGGAGGCGTCCAGGAGGCATCCGAAACAGATGCCCGAGCCACCTCAGCTGACTCCTCTCGACGTGAAGGAGCAACGGATCTACTTTGAGCTCCTCCCGAGTGACCGAGCTCCTCACCCTATCTCTAAGGGAGCGCCCTGCCACCCTGCGGAGAAAGCTCATTTCGGCCGCCTGTATCCGGGATCTCATTCTTTCGGTCATGACCCAAAGCTCATGACCATAGGTGAGAGTAGGAACGTAGATTGACCGGTAAATCGAGAGCTTCGCCTTGCAGCTCAGCTCCTTCTTCACCACGACAGACCGGTACATCGACCGCATTACTGCAGAAGCTGCACCGATCCGCCTGTCAACCTCACGCTCCTTCCTTCCCTCACTCGTGAACAAAACCCCAAGATACTTGAACTCCTCCACTTGAGGCAGGAGCTCTCCACCAACCTGAAGAGGACAAGCCACCCTTTTCCGACTGAGAACCATGGTCTCAGACTTGGAGGTGCTGATCCTCATCCCAGCCGCCTCATGAGATCCACCAATTGCAAACCATCCAACCAATTCCCCACGGACAAAATCAAGTCCCGCCTTACATTTGTTCTTGTTCCAGAAGCTGTTTCACTGGGACATACTTCACAATAAGCAAGAAAACTGAATGAACATGCTGGATTTAAACCTTTACTTTCTCCCCTTGTCTTCACATTTATAGCATTTTTTCAAATTTTCAGTTGAAATCACACTTTCTAAATATAGATTGAGCTTGATGATATCTCGAAGATACACAAAGGCGTCTTGCAAAGTTGGTCAAATCTGGCAACTAGTTCTTCCTCGGAAGCAGCAAAATGCCATTTTGTTTCCAAGTACACTCACAGAAACCCGAGTACAGTCTACCGGAAGCTGCGTAGAAGCCACCAATAAGATCGCAGCTTGAAGTTCTTGTCACATTTATGTGCAACACGCATCTGATAATCAGCAGCACACCATCTGAGCCTAAAAGCACCACTTTTATGTGGCAAGTACAGCATGATATGTTGTAAGAGTTGCAGCTAAGGACTTGCCAGAATTGAAAAGGGAAAAGGGGAAAATGTACTCAAACAGAGAGACATAAGAAAGAGAAAGGACAGTACCAGAGGGAAGCAGGCAGGAGGTGATTAGTGGAGGCTCAGGGGAGGCTGGTGGCCCGGCCCTTGATGGCCAGGACCCGGCGGGGCAGACAGGGCGTGAGCCCGGGGACATAACTCCACAACTTCACTCGACAGTCACTGCAGGTATGAAGCCCCACAGCGGGGAGGGACAGCATGAGACAGAGAGAGAGGCAGAGTTGAAGGAACAGGAGAACTTCGTTAGAGACACATTAACAGTCAAACAATCCCACAATCCCCTGCCCACACCATCTGCTCTACAAACAAGCACCCTCGAAATGCACAAAAGTAGGTCTTAAAAACATATTAGTCTGACTGAACATTTCTAAGTAGTCTGGAAAAGGACGTCACAAGAGAGTAAGAGACTGAACAGAGTCACAGAAACGAGATGTAACACACTCGTTGAGCTGATGACCCATTTACAACCATTAGCGGGCCGTAAATAACTGGTTATATTATTTCAAAATTACCATATTTAAAACCTGTTCTCTTCACCTTGTTTTCGCAATGCACATGAGAAGCTTCCTCTTCTTCTAATTTATAGCAAAGTTCAACCTCCAAACTGGTTCTTTTCGAACAAACAATCTTTTCTTTTATATCATAATGTATTTCCACACATTACGTGACATTTAAATGCGTAAATGCAAGGAGTGTACAATATGCATCGTCTACGATAATATCGTAATTGTTGTTTTAATGAAGTGAAAGCAGCCATGTATTCATGCATGAAGTAGTCTCGTAAAATGCAATAACAATGACCATAAATCCAATATTTTGGGGCAAAACTGCCTGTAATGCAGTTCTTAAGAACGGGAAGAAGGAACACTCAACGTAACTTTAATCAAATAAATAAACAAACAAACAATAAAACGAAAGTAAAATAAACCACACAAACATAATAAAAACACAACATAAATTCCAGGCCTGGTCCTCTCTCGTCCTTCACCGTCGTCGCTCCTCTTTTATGCTTCCGCAGCTCCTCCGTGAGAGATACGAGACCGGTGTAGCGCGCAGCTGACGCTCATTATTACTCGCGTCACCGCCTGCCCTGCTCGTCACACTGCCGCTGTATGAATTTTTATTTTATATTTCTATATGATCTAGAAATATAAATTATAGACTGACTCTGTGTCCAAACGCTTCTGCTTCCATACTATATGGTGAAGGACATTAGGTGAAAAACAGTACGTGAGTACTGGGTTCATAAAACAGAAAGTCAGCAGATGACCTAATACTTCCGGTGAGATTCTGAAGTGCACATTTGATGTATCCCATGAGGCCACGGGAGAGGATTTATGAATGCAGGCAATGCGACGCAACTGACGGATTAGGGCAAATGACAATGACAACATGGTGGATGTAATACGTCCAAATTTCATTCAAACTACCCACATTCATAATATACATAGAACATTTTTTAACAGTCACAACCATAAGTTTCGAATCGCAAATTATACAGTACAGCTGCTGTTCCTAAACACCAATAACACCACTTACAGTTGACCATGGAATATCAAGCAGGGATGGAATTTCACAAACTGCAAAGGTAGCATCCTATCACGCTTGAATTCACTGAGCTCTTCAGAACGACCCATTTCTTCACAATAGTCTGTAAATCCAAGACTAGGTGCTTGATTTTATACAGCTGTGGCAATGGGTCTGAATGAAACACCTGAATATAATAATAAGGGGTGTGTCCCAATACTTCCGTCCATATAGTGTAGTTCCAAGCAAAGCCATAGCAGAAAGAGTGATGCAAAGTCCGATTCATTTTCGCAAATCGGTTCTTTTCGGACATTTCGGCTCAATGAACCGGTTCAAAAGCCGATTCATAGGTTCCTGCCGTCATCGTGCTATGATGTCAGTATGTATTTCTTTTCTCAGAGTCATGTTTTATCAATTGAAACATTCAAATAAAGTTATTTTTATTCAAACATTCAATATGTGAAAGGATATTGCTAAATATTGCTAATTAGGGGTAGTCGTGGCCTAATGGTGAGGGAGTTGGACTTGTAACCTGAAGGTTGTTGGTTCGATTCCCACGCCCGCAGGAATTGAAAGTGGGGATTGTGAATAAACAACACTCTCTCCACCTTCAATACCACGACTAAAGTGCCCTTGAGCAAGACACCTAACCCCTAATTGCTCCCCTTGTAAGTTGCTTTGGATAAAAGCGTCTGCCAAAATGTAAATGCATTGCCTTTCATCCACTTAATGGAGTTTTGTTCACAGTTTCATTGGATCGTGGATCCTTTATGTTGGATACGACAATATTGATTCGCAAGTACAACACACGTATTAATGCATAAACACAGATATGTCTTATATGTCACTTAACAACTTAAAATATAATCTGCATGTCCAATAAACCGTAGTACAGATTTTAATAAAATAGTCATAATAAGCATATTTCTAAAAGGCTACATGCCTCTGGTTTGCATGGTATTGTCCACTCACTCATCAGTTGACAATGATGAGTGAGTTGGTAATCCTAGGCAAACTTCCACAAGCTACTTCGGCTTGTGCATCTTGCGTCATCAACCCGGAACTTACACAAAGTTTGATTCGTTTCGATTACTGATCCGGCTTGACCGGTTGTTTCCCATGAACCGCTTTCAACCAGCTCAAAAGATCGATTCGTTCAAGAACCGAACATCACTAAGCAGAACTGTTGTGCAACTCTGAGTAACATACAGCTGTGTTTCGTTCCTATGGAGCCTCGCACATGACATGCAGGGAAAAAAAATTAATAAATTGTGCGGACAATTTATTATTTCACGCCCTCGATTTGCTAAATCGTGTGCACTATTTACTATTTTGTTCCCTTGATTTGCTAAATCATGCATTTATAAATTTAGGGAACGAATTAGTAAATCGTCCGCATGACTTGGCCTAATAAATTTTTCCTGTTATCTGCGGGACTCCATGCGTTCCTTATCCATTCAATTTATAAAGACAGCCACTTGCTTCGCTCCTGAATGAATCAGCTTTGCTTGAATAAACGACTCCCTCGTTAAGACCGTGACATTCCGCCCCCTACTGGCGGTCATAGTTTAATATTTAAAGAATCTTGAAATTGAATTTAATACTGATTCAAACTATACTAGTAATTAAACTTCTTCCTGCATGACATACATACCTGGAGGCAGTAAAGATCTGTTTGGAATTGGTGCAGATGGCATTGATGGGGCTGTCATGGCCCTTAATCTCTCCGATGGGCGTGAAGTTGTCTACGTTCCACACCTTGAGCATGCCTGCTCTGCAGGCACTGAGGAGCATGGGCCGCCCGGGAACAAACGCCAGAGCACACACCCAATCCTTGTGCGCATTTGGGATTTGCTGTGGAGAAATAAGCAACATTTGATTTTTAGATCTCCGTATCAGTGCCAGTGTTTCTCAACTCCCTGAAACGCCTCCATTGTCAAAATATTCCTCATTTAAATAATTCCTGCATAAGGTATACACAGAATAAAGGGGTGGAGCCTGGTTGAGTTAGTTAGTAGGGAGTTGAAACTGGCGGTTATTTTAAGGGCCAGGACATTTCCCAAACACGCCCAAAATGCTTAACCAATCACAATACAATGATCCAGCTGACCAATCAAAGCATACTGATATTTCAGAAGAAGGAGCTTGATAGAGACAGAAACTAAACAGGGGTGCGTTTCCCATGCAACGACGTAACTTTCTGCTTCACTACCACAGTACGCTGCATCGTTGAACAATTCAACTAGCTAGTCACTACGACATATCGGTCGCAAAGCTGTCGTTCAGTCACTTTGGTGAGTGATGTCAACGGTGGAGTAATAACTTCTGTAAATGAATCCGTTTGAGATCGCAATAAATGCTAGACTTTTTGCTACAAATTACGGACATGGCATTTGAGGATTATTTTGCTTTACTTCCAGATTCAATCATAGGCTCGTTCTTACGCACAAGAGCACGGACGCATATCTTCAAAAACTAGCGCTTCAAATCTCTTGACAAACTAAAATATGTCAATGACATATGACAAATATACTTTGTGCATAATGTCACCTTGCTTACTTTGCTCAAGATAAGGATATTACGCGTCATAAAAAAAGAAACTTCTAATCATAATTCGAGAGCTGTCACTCCAAGCACGCTCCAAGTTTGCGATGCGGTTCTCCAAAGTTCGTTTAAACTGTGCTTTTGTGAAACCGTTCAACTAGTAACATGTGATTTTACTCGGCTAACAATGCTTTTGGGAAACACACCCCAGAGTGTTACCGGCAGACTGGGAAGAGTAGCTGTAACGATAGAGAATATGCAAAAACTCCTCATTTATGCTTCCGCAGCTCCTCCGTGAGAGATACGAGACCGGTGTAGCACGCAGCTGACGCTCATTATTACTCGCGTCACCGCCTGCCCTGCTCGTCACACTGCCGCTGTATGAATTTTTATTTTATATTTCTATATGATCTAGAAATATAAATTATAGACTGACTCTGTGTCCAAACGCTTCTGCTTCCATACTATATGGTGAAGGACATTAGGTGAAAAACAGTACGTGAGTACTGGGTTCATAAAACAGTAGGCGAAAAGTCAGCAGATGACCTAATAAATCCGGTGAGATTCTGAGGTGCACATTTGATGTATCCCATGAGGCCACGGGAGAGGATTTATGAATGGAGGCAATGCGACGCAACTGACGGCTTAGGGCTAAAAATGCAAGCCTGAAAAACTGTTCTAGTCAAAAACAAAAAAAATCAAGACTTTGAAAAAGGGCATAATATGGCCTCTTAATTCTTCAGTTTAGGGTTTAAACTCAACAAGCACCACTAATAAGACTTCAAAACTATCCAAATTAAAATTTAAACAAGCCTCAAAGTAAAAAAAAACAGATGGAAACATAAACTGGAATTCAGATACTATAGAAGGATGCTATAAGAGTTCTATATCACGCTATGATGCATTTCGCTTTTTTAACCACCAAGTTCCAGCTGATTCCACCAACAGGCCTTTGGGGAAACGGATGGAAATTCTCATAAAAGAGAGCAACCGAAGCACTTTATCTTGCCAAATTTACCCAGTTGTTCAATCAGAGAAGACAGGCGAGTAAGTGATGTGTGTGTTTAGTCAAACTCACTGCTTACACACACACATTGTTAACCGCGCTGGGATTTAAGCGTCTTCGTGTTGAGGACAATTCTGTCAGTCCATTACAAAAAAAAAAGTTATGGATGTGCAGTAACAGCTGTGGACTGATTTAGCCCAGATGTATGTGTGTATTTAATATAAGATTGGGGGAGCGCTGCATACATTTGCATAATGAAAAGAAAGTAAAGATTGACGTGAAGATATCACTTTATATAAAGAAGTCTGCAATGTACGTGCCCAAAAACCGACAAAAAAACTGGAAATGTTTACAGGTAAATAGCTTCAGTCATCACGACGCATTGTTTTTCCTGGGGATGTTTGTTCTCGAAATGTGATGAAATTATCAACATGCAACCAACACAATGAAATTTACCTGTGAAATGCATAATTCATATAATCTTGACGGGTAGGAGGCTCGTTTTGTCGAACCCATTTTCATGTCGTCTTATAATAATCTTCCATTATTTTTGACCTTTTAGCTCTGGATGGTGGGAAACCTCGGAATGTGTTCTTGTCTAATATAATCAGCTGGAGAAACCATTCAAATCAAACTTATTATTAAAAGAGCTTCCTCAGCTGTCAGAGCGCGGTGACGTCAACCTCCAGTGATAAATGAAGCTATTCTACATCTATTGACACAGGAACAATAGGTAAACGCTGGATTATTACCTTCTGAAACATCATCTGTCTGTGTATATATTATTTTTTGGTACTGGATATTGTAATTTTGTCGCTGTCAGTCATGAAAGCCCGTCTTAACTTTAATACACTTTAAAGCACTTACAGCTTAATAGTCACACAGTTCTTTGCCATTTTTACCTTAAATTAATAGTTAATTCCAAAATCTTACTGACATTTTTTTGAGAGACTAAATCTACATTTCATCTTAGTTTTTTTCTTTTGGTAATTATGGGAAAATGAGAAAAAAAACATTCTCCAGCTACAGTATGATGATTTGCACTGGAATCAACATATTTAATCATAAACAGTTCATACATTATAAACAGAGTGTATATTATGAGTGGGGTTCATGAGACATCATGTGACATTATGACACCACGCATTAATACAAGACCAAAATGCGCATACATGCAATAGTAATCTTTTAATATCTACCTGAATCAGTTCCTGCTGTCCCAGATCCCATTTCTTAATGCCGTTGTCACGGGAACCGCTAAACAGTATGTCACCATGCACAGCGAGACACTCAATCCCATCGTAATGAGGGGGCTCGAAGTTATGAGCCGGTCCGACGTTCCCCTGGGCTCCCTCCGCAATGTCAAATATCTGCATTAAAGAGGTCATGAATTGAATTTTCCTTAATCTTTTTGACTTTGTGCTATAAAACATATTGAGTTTTTCCTAGATTTTCCTACATGTTTTCCTATTTATGAGTGAAATAAGGTCTGTGGTAAACATAACTTGATGATACTTTAATTTGACCCTTTGCAAAGCCCCGCCCCCTTTAGTTACTGTTGCTATGTCCGACAAGTCATGCGCTCTCACGCCACACATCATGTTCTCACGCAGTGAAAAATACATCGCAGAGCAAAGAAGACATTGATAACACATCAACAGACGAGACAGAGCAGGTTACTTTTGACATGAAACAGTTTCATATTTAAAAACTGTAATTTTTTAAAGAAGTTTAAACAATAAATAGCGTATAGTGGCTCTTTAATGTGTCGTGACAGATCGCTGGAGCTCCTCGTGAACCGATCATCTCTTCATACTAGTTCATTTATAGCATCAAATAAACATGAATGAACATCAGAAGGAATGTTGTTTCAATTTTTCAAGTTCAAGTTCACCAACGTTAATCTACTAACTCCCCTGACTGCTTTGTCGGGCAAAATGGCAGATTCGGGGTTATGATTGGTCAGATCGCTTGTCAATCAAACTATTTGCGAAGGATCAATTGCACGCATCCATATAGCGGTTATGTTTATTAAAAAAACAAAACAAAGAAACCCCCTACATTTCTAATAAATAACTAGATAAGAACGTTTGGGGTGTGAGTGTGTGACAAAACATGCAAGAATCGCCACAGACCTTATTATTATCCACTGACTGTCAGTGAACTAGAAGAGGCTTAAGTCGACAAAAACGTTTATTAGTCGGTTAGAAGCAGAAAAACATCTGGAAAATTGTGTTGTGTTGTGCCAACTGTGAAGAATCCTGAGACCGTCCATGTATGGGGTTGCTCATCCAAGACAGTGGGCTCTTATGCCGGGTTCAGACTACACGATATTTCTGATGGTCACGATAATCACTGTGTCAGATTATCCAATTTTGACTCATTTACATTTACATTTATTCATTTGGAAGACGCTTTTATCCAAAGCAACTTACAAGGGGATCAATTAGGGGTTAGGTGTCTTGCTCAAGGGCACTTTAGTCATGGTATTGAAGGTGGAGAGAGTGCTGTTCATTCACAATCCCTACTTTCAATTCCTGCCGGCGTGGGAATCGAACCAACAACCTTCAGGTTACAAGCCCGACTCCCTCACCATTAGGCCACGACTCCTAAAATCTTGTGTCGTGGACAAGAAATAAGTCAAACTACACCTTGCTACCCAACCATGCATCGCATGCCGTCTTTGACGCGTGCGTGCGTGGTGTAGTCGTGGCCTAATGGTGAGGGAGTCGGGCTTGTAACCTGAAGGTTGTTGGTTCGATTCCCACGCCGGCAGGAATTGAAAGTGGGGATTGTGAATGAACAGCACTCTCTCCACCTTCAATACCATGACTAAAGTGTCCTTGAGCAAGACATGAAACTCCTTGTAACCTGAAGGTTGTTGGTTCGATTCCCACGCCGGCAGGAATTGAAAGTGGGGATTGTGAATGAACAGCACTCTCTCCACCTTCAATACCACGACTAAAGTGTCCTTGAGCAAGACACCTAACCCCTAATTGCTCCCCTTGTAAGTCACTTTGGATAAAAACGTCTGCTAAATGATGAAATGAAATGAAATAATCGAGAAGGCGGGACTATCGACTGACACGTGGTGCCGTGAGCGTAAACAAATAATGGCTAACAGTGTGTTTTGCTCTGTTTTGTCATCAGAAAAGCCCTAAAGTGGACAAATATCTGGATTGCATGGATATTTGGTGAACTGATGTAACATATGTTTTATTTACCTTTTTTCATTTAAAAATTAACTTTTAATCCCTCGAGGAAACATAAACGAGTATTGTTGCTATAGCTCGACAAACATTTCCTCCATTGTAAATTCCAGCTAGCAGGAACGATGCCATTGTCTCTCTTTCGATGTTTGAAAGCATGTAGGAAGGAGCACCTGTGCTTCTATTGGCCAGTGTCACACATCGGAACATGTCGTGGATGACGGAGAAAAAAAATGAAACATGGTAGTCTTTCTGCCGTGAAGCATCGCAGACGCGGCATCGGTTGTCGTCCACCATGACACACTACACGAGCTGAACTCCCATTGTCGTTTACGAATTCGCACGACACCCTATGTCAAGCAAATCGTGGCAAAATCGGGCTACAATCGTATAGACTGAACCAAGCATTACAGTTCTTCCCAAAAACACTGCCAGGAATAAAGAATGGTATCAATATGTCCTGCAAGAGCAATTTCTCCCAATGATCCAGGTGCAATTCAGTGATGATCCATGCAAGTGTGATAATAAAGTGACTCAGAGATCATTACATTGAAATTTTGGATCCATGACCAGGCAACTCTGCAGGATCATAATCCCATAGAGAACCTACTGTCAATCCTCAAAAGGAAAATTGTGATCAACGAGCACTAATAAGGCAAGAATGGATCGTGATCAGTCAGGATTTGGCGCAGAAGCTGATACCAAAGCGAATTATGAAGAAGAAGGGTGAACACTGTAGATATCGACTCTTTGTGTATAACGTTTTTGCCAATAAACGCCTGTAAAATTTATGAAATGCTTATCGTTTTCCAATATATACCACAGAAACATGAAAAAATCTACAAATACCGAAGCAGCAAACTTTGCGAAACACAAAGATGATGCCACTGCTATTACTTTTGTTGAAAAAGAGTGCATGAAAAACAGAGACATAAATAAACTAAAATGGTTAAACGGACCTTCACATAGTGGTCTTTGGATCCAGTGATCACCTGATCCTTGCCTCCTCCCGAATAACCCACTGTAAGACACATGACTGATCCAATGTGTCCTGTCAGCTTCCCAGAGGCCTGCATTCTGCACACAAAGTCTTAAAATCAGCCTACTGTACCACAACATTTATAATAAAACACTGAAGCGTTTTGAGATCAAAATATGCACATGGTGATGAACCTTGTACAGCCTACTTGCCTGCTGGGTTTTTAATTGATCAATAAATGCTAATACTAGTTCTACCTGTACTTGGCTGAGGACTGAACTATGCACCTGTTGAGGTCCCATGTGCGAACAGTGTTGCCTGCAGCGGCATAGAGCACCGACCCGGAGGGATTAAGGGCAATCTGGTTGATCTGACACTCGCCCTGGGCTGTAGTGATGGTGCGGGTGGTTGTACCAGCACAGGCATCCCCTGAAACCACCTGACCCGATGACCTGACGATGGACGGGCAAAGTTTACATCTTCGTACTAAACGATGCTGCAGCTAACTGCCAATTTCAGGTGTTGAAAAGATACTCACGTGAATGTTCGGACACACTTGGCGGAATCACGAATGTCCCATACTTTGATATATGAAGTGGAAACGGTGAAGACCAGGTTAGAGTCGCTGCAGTATTTGACAGACACGACGTTGTTAGGATGTCCTCTCAGGGTCACGATTTCCTGTCCGGTCACCAGGTTCCACATCTTGCAGGTTCGATCTGCATACCGGGTAAAAATGTATTCATATTGGTTACGATTTTGGGTTAAAATGTCATTGATTCCTCACCCTCATGTTGTTCCACACGCCGAAGACCTTCATTCATCTTCAGAACACAAATTTAGGCTGCGTTCACACTTGTAGTTCGGTTGGTTTGGTCCGGACCAAAAAACAAAAACAAAACATATAGTCCTGGTCCGCTTAGCGTTCACACTGGCATTTTTAACAGCGAACCTAAAGTTACCGAACCAAAGGCATAGGGATACGGTCTCAACCTGATTGGTCGGCTTTTATGACGTATATTTGGCGACGGAGCTTCGTTCCCGAACATTCAAAACAACGCTGTGCACTGGATTAAACGCCATCATTTTATGCGTGTACATATGCTTTATTTTTACCAGCTAAAAACTCATGAAGAGCTCATAAAATGTTCAAAACATTCAAAACAGCAGCAGGATTTCCTCCGTTGTATGCAGAAACAGAAACTTCACCTCCTCGTTGCTCCACGTTTGCCCTCGACTCATTTTGGATGCACCGATCTTTCCGCGTCGTCAAATCAGTGACTTGTAGCGTCGCATCTTGAGGCATCACGTCCTGTTTTTGGTTCGTTTACGTGTCTTTGGTCCGTGTTGTGTTCATAAATCAATCGAACCGCACCAGAGTTCGTTTGGAAGCGGACCGAGACCCATCTTTTTAGCGGTCTCGGTCCACACCAGGGTTCGGACGGCAGCGTTCACATGTGTTCAAACGAACCGCACTAACTGAGCGATCGCACCAAACATGACAAGTGTGAACTAAGATATTTCTGATGAAATTCAAGAGCTTGCTGTCCCTTCATAGACAGCAATGCAACTACCACATTCAAGCACCAGAAAGTTAGTGAAGACATCGCTAAAATAGTCCATGTGACTACAGCGATTCAAATTTTACACTGAACATATACCGAGCCAGTGACATAGAAGTCCTGCACTGTTTTTACTCTCGGATTTCATCAAAAACACCTTCGTTTGTGTTCCGAAGATGAACGAAGGACTTACGTGCTTGGAATGACATGAAGGCGAGAAATTAATGACAGATATTTCATTTTTGGGTAACCCTTTAAACCCAAAGGATACTTGCATACTCATTAATCTGGGAATCTATTGTTCCAGCCTTGTGTAGTTTGTTGTTATGCCAACTCGTTTTATTTTTCAACTGTGAAAAAACGCTCCAGGCCAGTTTTACCACCGTGTGGACCAATTACTTGCAAAATGCGCAAGGTGAGCATACAGAATATGAGAAGTTAGAAAAATTGGGCTTGCGTTTGTAGATGCTTTCTATGCTGATGATGACATTCGCACTGATGAAATCCATCTAACATATCCATAAAAGCTGAATTATGTTTTGGGCTTTAGGTGCATATCACCAGTAGCAGAACGTTAAACATAGGCTTTATGCTGAACGCCACATAAAAAAAAAAAAAAAAAAAGGAAAAAGGAAAAGAGTTCTCATTGCATCTGCATGTCAGAGAAAGTGTTGACGGCAATGCAAACTGGTGGCGAGATCTATGGACTATTAAGGTAATCGGCTAACTAGTTATTTTTATTGTTGTTATTGTTAGTGAGGAGTAGAAAAATAAACTTTTACTTATATACATCAATCTGCATATGTGGTGGACATCAGTTATGCTCATCTTTGCTCATGAAGCACACACAGAAGACCTGAACCTGAAGCGATACAACCCATTTTAATGAATATTGAATAATGAATATACTACTAATAGAGGAATATCACATATTATATTAATAACGAAATTGTATAAAATGTCAATTTAGTTTAGAAGTTAATTAATTACAATTTATTTTAAAAAAGGTCCATTTAATGAAAAAATCTTACTCAAAAAAAAAAAAAAAAATACTCCAAAAGGTTGCCAACCCTGCCAAAACAAACATAATTTGGAGGACAAATCATTGCAATTATGATTACAGTTTCATGATGCAACACTGGCAGCTTATAAAAAAAAATTGCAGCATTGTGAGTAATATCTATAGATTCACAAGATCAAGCTACCCACGGTTAGCCTTCTAAGCTCAATGAAGCATGCTGAAACTTTGACCTTGAAGCAAAGAGAAAATGCATTTCAAATTGGCTCATGTGTTTATGCTTAAGGGTGTTTATGTTTTCCTTTCACAGGTTCAGAGTGAAAGAACTGTGAGAATGGACCTGGTGTACACTGTACCTTTGGACCCGGTGAAAAGCAGCTCGTCGGTGGCATCCAGGCAGAGCACAGGTTTGGTGTGTCCCTCGGCCATTGCCACGCACTGTAGAGGGGCCGTCCTGCCCCCCTTCAGCCCACCTGTGGGAGTGATCACACCCCTGCACAAAGACACGTAGCATTTCACTGCGATGAAGTGAGGAAGTCTGTGAGGTTAGTCTCAGGCGAGTGGGTGGAAAGGAGGATGCAACAAAGCTTTTTTGTGTTCAAATATACGACATGTGCCATCTGTTCCACATGGACGGACAAAAGCCTTTTTTATGTGCGGATGAGAGAAAGAGTGACAAAATGAGTGAGACAGGGAAAATGGAAAGAGAAACAAAAGATAGAAATAGTAAGAAGGACTCCTGATATGATAAATCCAAATCCATTATAGTATCAGTGCCAGAGTTCACTTAGGACCCCACAGGGGTAATGCCTGATTTAAAGCCGTGAAGACTGCTGTGTTTATATGTAGTTTATGAGACGAGACTAGGGCTAAGCTAGCATGCTATGCTAACAGTTCGCTAAACAAGTCCATTGAGCTGATAGCTTGCAAAAAAAACAACTGAAAAACATAAAAAATGATATTCGGATTAGGCTATTTCCCACCATGTGTAACAAAACTTTAAAAAAAAAAAAATATATATATATATATATATATATATAAAGTATTTAGGGCTGCCCTCGACTAAAGATTTTTTCTAGTCAACAAGTAGTCGTTTATTTAAGCCATTAGTCGACTATATTAATATTATGTATATTAATAAGCCATAAAAATCACAATAATACATATATAATACATAGCCTAATCAGCGCTCAAGTGCACACATAAAGCTTGAATGTGTCATGAAGAAACAGCAAAGAAACATTTTAATTGATTGATAATGTGTTTTTTTCATCTCCGCAACAGTGATAATCTGAGAATATTTGTTTTACACTTGAATTGGTTGACAATCGCTACACATTTCAAGCTTTCTATTGATATTTATGGAGTTTTGGTTCATTTTTGTGACACTCAAATTTACAAAGGCACAATGTTTTCTTAAAACAAAGTAGACCCTTTACAGTTTCAAATGATGTATTACTTATTATCTATGGCCCATGATCAAAAATCAGAGTATTTTAAGTTGTTTATGCTGTTTTTAGAAAAAAAAATTATCGCAAGTGATCGCGCCGTTGCCTTCATGTCATGCAGTGATTGGGCAGGATTTCCTGGCCAACATACTGTAATTACCGCAAGGAGCCGCCGTTAAAAACCTGGGTTACACTTTATTTTAAGGTGTCAGTATTACACTGTATTTATACATTTAAGTACTGAGTAATGACAAGTAACTACATTAGGATGAGGGTTTAGTGTAGGGTTAATTGCATGTAATTATGCATAATGTCTAGTTATTAACACTTCCTATAACACCAGACGTACTCGGTACATCACAAGAAGAATGGCGTCTACACTAATTTTTTGTCTCTCTGCTTATCCCGAGGTTTACCAATTAACGTGATTGGCTGGATCCGGGCCGTGTCCGGGTTGGACGGGGAACCTGTGCCTGTGTGTGGCCCTGTGGTGTCGGCGGAGACTGTGTTAACTGGCTCATCCTTTGTGAAGACCTTACCGACTCATCAGCCAGTGGCACATATCCAAAGAAACCGTCCCATGATCAAAAAGATCTTAAACTAGATGGAACTAGATTAAATATTTTGACTGTTGCGATTCCAAATCGGTTTAATGACCCGTAACTCCGCCTGAGTATCGGACAAGTGTTCACTGTTGGCCAGAGGAGAACTGGCCCCCCCGACTAAGCCTGGTTTCTCCCAAGGTCTTTTTCTCCATTTGTTGGAGTTTTGGTTCCTTTGGCTTGCTTAAGTTGGGGACACTTGCTTGATATTCAGCAGTGTTTTTAGTATGCCTGCATTGGTGTCGTTGTACGCGAACTGTAAAATAAAGTGTTACCTCACGGACTCCATGACTTCAGCACAAAGTTGTTGTTTTTTTCCTTTCTTTTTCTTTTTCAACTAAGCCTCCTCTAGTCATTCTAACGATTAGATGACTATTAGGGGGCAGTTTAAATAGTATTAAACAGCATGCATCAAAACACTTTTGTAGAATTTCTCATCAGGCACTGAATAGAGTACTCTGTTAATTAAATTCTTTCAGCCTGCTTTGGGGTCCCAGGCTGACTTGGTTTTTCATGGCCACCTCTTTGTGAGATCCGGTGGATGAACCCTGCACACTTCAGACCCTCAACCTCCGGATGCTCTCCGTGGAGTTCATCGACAAAGTGCTGATATTTCATTCGATTTATCAGACTCCAGCTGTGTTTTACAGCACCCTCGTGCAGTCCGCCACTCCACGGGTCACCCAGGATATGGCCACCAGCCAGGCAGACAAGCCTCAGTGAAAACAATAGAACAGGTTCCATATATCGAGCAGGTGTTAATTATGTCCTACCATAGTGTAACCACTGCCAAGCAGCAGGGGAGCCGGTACATGTGACGTCGATGTCACACCGACTGCCAAGCCGAATGCAAACTTGAAAGAAGCCCGCTTGACTGAAGCAAACTGCAGCCAAGTCCTCTGTGAGTTGTGCACTTTGGTTCAGAAGCTTAAATCCGCATTTCAAAGGCGCTCGGTTGGTCACTGCTGACTTTGCAGGGCGGCACAGAAAGTGGATCTATTTTAAGACATCTCCAATGCCCATATGTTTTGCAGAAGCGTGAGCGGCTCTGTTGCAAGCGAAGATATGTTTATCTCTAAACCCCAAAGGTTGTGACTGATGCCAAAGTTAAGCAGGTAGGCACCATTTTCCATTTCTCCAGAGCAAAGGTAGCATATTCTTAACTATGACTAAGATATCTGTATCACAATGACATGCTTTTTTAAGAACATGTATCAAAGGTCAGGGTCCCAAAAGGTCTTTGGAGCTTCCTGTCCTCACCACTGCTGTCCCTAATTGCAATTAAGCATGCTCTCTATGTCTTCCACTGGCCAGGAGGTCATATGTAGAAAGGGCCGTGGTGTTCATTTCCTCAGGCTCTTGATGGCCCTTCACCTGTTGACCTAGTCCATTATCATGTCTGAAGCCCAAAGTATAGTTCATTTTTTACACGTACACGAGGGTTAGCGCACAGTGGGCGAATTTTGCCATCAGAAGAGCACACATGGATTTTTATACTTGTACGTGTTAGTTATTAATTTATCTACAAGGTGTGCCCTAGGGCCGTTGATTCACATGGACATAAACACAACAGACCGGAACATCTCTCATGACTAGAGATTGCTCACAACTGTACGATTTATCGCGATTAAGCCGCACGCGATGGGTTGCGATTATTTAATGCAGTGTACTCTGTGATCAGTAGTAAATACTTCTCCATCTGAAAGCCAGAGGGCGCTCTTGCACAAAACTCAAAATATGCCCTGCAGCAGCAGAAGATAACACTCAGTGTTATCAGTGTCGCTGAATAAACAGAAGATTGAAACGCTTTAAACATGACTAATAAACACACGACTGCCTTATTCCGTGTAAGAAGCCACAGAAGGATGCTCAACTGTCGTTATGAAGTGAGTTTGGAGTAAAAACATGTTATTAAATGTTGTCTTTTGTTGGACAAGATGTTAATAAATGCTTCTCATGTCTGGAAGGATGTTTGACGAGCGTTGCTTTTTCAAATGTACTTTATAAGTGACTCAAACTTGCAGTGATGGATGCTTTATTGACAAACTGCACTTAAATTTATTGCAGCCTTTGCGATTTCATAAATCGCACTAAGAATCACGTTTAAGCGAGAATCGTGTTCAAGTTCAATGTTATTTTTGAAATAAATGCGTCGAACGTCTGTATACGAGTCAAATAAAGTGTACTTTCCAAGGCTCTGCCTTCGACTGTGCGCATACACTAGCATACACGTAAAAAACAAAAACAAAGTATACCCAGGGCTTGAGTCGATATGCACAAGAACGGGAAGTAGATATTACTTGTGCATGGTGCTTGTACACGTGTGCTGATGCAGCACAGAATTTGCAAATGATCTACGGAAAATCTCACACTCAGGCAGAGATGAAAAGGAACCCGCCATGTCTGAGGACGCAGAGCAACACGGGGCTTTTTAAACTTATTTATATCCACATAAATTGTTTAAAAGACTCTTTGCTGGAGACAGGCAGCGGTTCTTCCTCTTGACAGCCTGCATGCGAGTGAGATGGTCCCAATTAGGAAACGCAGAGTTTCCCAGCAGCTCCCAAAAGACACTTCAGATCTCTTCCTCACCAGTACGAACACCGTCAAACCGCCCATAAGTTCTCACAACCTGTCAATCACCGAGACCACAGCCAGACAAAGGCGAGGCAGGAACGGATGCTCTCAACCATGTTGGGAGTCGTGTTAAGATGTCACCATTTTTTGGTCCGTCTAATGGCTGATGGACTTGGCAGAACCATCACACGACACCTGTCACGGTTGCTCATATCACATCGGGGAGCGGACAATGTTTCGACTTGGACGGTGTCCACTAGCTTTCTCTGTTTTCTCCCAACAATAGCACAGGCGAGCTGGTGTGCAATTGAAAACCGCAGTCTCTACGTCCATCGTAACAGCGCCACAGAGCCAACTGCAAATGGATGTAACGTTTACTGACAGCTGGCAAGCCGAATTTCTGGTCAGATTTATGATGGACCACTGCCACGGGCTAAATGGTTGTTTCCATCGCAAGAGATATGTCCTGAACACACGTTGTTTTGATGGAGGAGAGGATTCGTCTATAAACTGCTCCAGAACTTCAGGAAACAAAAATAAAACTTGAAGTCTCAAGGACTTGTACTTGAGGGACCGAGACAAGTAAAATGACTTCGGGGTTGATCTCTCATCTCTGGTCTTATTTCTGTCTTATTTTCCCCATGCACCCCCTTGTGCAGAGTGGAGGATGTTTCACGTCAGTCATAACAGTGGGGGGCGTTCTCAGCTCAGCACTGACCCCTTCTGGAAAGTGGAGAAGTCATTTCTCAGAGTAAACAGGTGGAAGTAATCTGTCAGAAGAAAAACAAAATCAAACAAAAGTAGGCATTACTTTTCAAAAATCACCTTTCTTCTTGGTGTCAGTTTTCGATGCCGAGAAAATATCGCAACTCCAGTTGTGGCTGCCAATTAGCCGACATACATTGGCAACCTGGCAGGGCTAAACAAGCCTTTCCTCCCCCCAAAAAAAATAATGAGGCTCTTCCCTTCAGGCTGACAGCGTTCCCGACCAGCCCGGTCTCGGAACGCTCTTTCCTGCCGGCCGAGCGAGACGAAAATGAAGCTGGAGTTTGGGATGAAGGGAAATTGGTCTCCTGTGGGCTGAGATCAGCCTCTGTCCGGCTCAGCGCCTGTGAAGTCCTAATGATGGTGGAGCCGTCAAAGCCTCTGTGCAGACGCAGGCGCACAGAGGTGACAAGAGGATGGCTGATTAAAGAGGAAACTGGGACATCCCGGCTCTCTGAGGACAGATGAAACGCGAGAGGCTGCTGTTGGCACATTTGTGCTTTCTAAAGTGGAAAAGACTCCAGGGAGGTCCGGCAAACAGGAACTGATGGTGATCCGGTTCCAGACTAACATTGTGTGAGGAGTTTAAAACATTAGCAGCTCATGTCTGTGTAAACTGCGCACTGTAAGATGTGTTTGCATATCATTAATATGTTTCAATTGGATATGCAACCACACTTTTTTGAAAATGTAAAGGGTTAGTTCATGCAAAAATTTTAATTACCCCATTATATACTCACCCTCAATCCATCCTACTGTAAGGTGTACTGAAAGTCATATCGTCTTTCGGACAAATACAATCAGAGTTGTATTAAATAACGTCCTGGCTCTTTTAAGCTTTATAATGGCAGTGAATAGAGGATGAGATTTTGAAGCCCAAAAAAATGCATCCATCCATC
The DNA here is from genome assembly GCA_037194245.1 of Opsariichthys bidens. Lineage (NCBI taxonomy): Eukaryota > Metazoa > Chordata > Actinopteri > Cypriniformes > Xenocyprididae > Opsariichthys > Opsariichthys bidens. The sequence goes on along the minus strand of CM074312.1, from coordinate 3,621,527 downwards.
ATAAAAGATATCCATACGGCTCCAGGGGGTTAATAAAGGCCTTCCGAAGCGCTGCATTTGTGTAAGAAAAATATCCATATCTAAAACTTTAAAAACTAAACTAGTTTCCGTATATATGCAGCCATATGCATCGATTTACAGCGAAAGAGTGAACTCTGACTACACGCATGATGCGCTGACGAACACGGAAGCGCAGAGGATAGAGCAAAACAAAACACCGGTCACGCATTAGAAGTCTAAAACGAGAAATTGCAAAGAGAAATGTCAGAGGATTTCGATATAAGAGAAGAGGAGCACAGCCCCATTTGTTTGAACAGCGAGAGGCGTCGAAGCTTACGATACTCCTGCGGCTGTCTGACGGAAGCTAGTTATTTTAGCTTTTAAAGTTTTAAATATGGATACTTTTCTCACACAAATGCATCGCTTCGCTTCAGAAGGCCTTTATTACCCCCCACCCCCATGATTGCGTTTGTCTCAAAGAAGAATCATGAGGTAATTTTCATTTTTGGGTGAACTATCCCTTAAGTGCTGTTTGCCCATGCAAGACTCTATGTTTGCTACACTCAAAAAAATATTTCAGTCTAAACATAAGTTTTATGTAATTTAATTACATAGCAATTTTCCATCCATTTGGATTACATAGTTTTAACATAAACAACCGAATAAACTTAACGTAATTCATATTTGTCAGTCATATGTAAATGAAATGGGTAAGATTTATGTAATACTTGAGTATATGAATAGTGAGAGATTGAATGTCTTTTATCTTCAGTTGATTTCATCATTTTCATCTGTCCTTTAGTGATTCTGCTTGTTAACAGCAGGCGTTCATCATTACTGCTCAATCAATACTTAATGATCTCATTAACTCTGACACTGCTTCAACAGTACTTTAACCTGGGCATTTTTCTGTGAACTATTACATAAATCTTATCTATTTCATCTACATATGACTGAGAAATATGAATCACATTAAGTTTATAAGTTTGTTTATGTTAAAACTATGTAATCCAAATTGATGGAAAATTGCTATGCAATTAAATTACATAAAACTTATGCTTAGACAGAAATATTTTTTTGAGCGTAACCAGGTCAATTTAAGACACCTGGAAGTCTATAGGTAACGCTCAGGCTCCTTCCTTCAAAGATATTTTGCATTCTTTACTGCCTACGAGACAAAGCAGTTCACAGTTGGGAGTTGGTAATGGCGCTGTTTGCCTTAGCAAGCTCCAATAATGAGCAGCACACAATTTCTCCACACCATGCAGCTTATTTTTTGCTCATTTGAGTCGATAAGTGAGGAATTAAGAGTTCAGAGTAAATGAGGAAATAAAAAAATTTATGCTAGCAATTTTATTTCTTACTGAGAGTCAATCAAACAAACTCAATACAGGTGTAGAGCCATGCTGCGCTTTAAACATTACTGCCGTAAACCAAAAATCAGTCTATGCACACACAGCCAGAAACTCAACATGCAAGCCCTTCAACACTAAAAACGCATGAAAAACGAAAAACTCCATTTCACATGAGTGCCAAATCCAAAACATTACAACAAATGACCAAAAAAAAAAAAAAAAAAAATCTAAGAAATAATGATCTTAAATCTAAACCTTCATGCAGCACATAACCAATGAGGAGTGAGCTCATGGTTTTGGACCCTTCCATTGGGTTGAAAGCAAACAAATCAGATGCTCTGAAAACAACATGGAGTGTGAAGGGGGAGGGGGGGGGGGCATCCTGTTGCCTCTTCTCCAAGTCTCCTCCGTAGAGAAGACGAGCATGAGGAGGTCAGGATCTGGAGGTTCTGTGCTTTTCATGGATAAACGAAGAGGGGAGTTGTTATGAATGAACCTTATCTGAACATTCCCATAGCAGGATTTAGAGCAGACTGCCGCATTCAGAGAATAAAAGCCTTCCCTACTGACTCATTCAGCTTCACGCTGATCCAAGACGGTGCTGATTTAAAAAAAAAAAAAACGCTAATCCAAACTGCACAGATACACTGGCCCTAAAAAAGACAATTTAGCCGAAACACTAAGACATCATTGCGTGAAGTTTATCATCATGCGGTTTTGTTTCATTCAGGAATAGTTTATCACTACTGACTCACTTGGTGAGCAAGTTAAGCCAGCTGTCTGTGATTCTCCCGTTAAACAGATTTGTCTCTCAAAGGAAATTTAGGGCCGAGTTGTTCCAAGCACTCCATGTTCCATCATAGAGCCATTAACTTCTAATGGGATAACGAGAACAACTCGAAAGAAATGAGAAAAATGCAATTGTGCTGTCAGGATAATGGGGTGCAGAGAAATCACAGTGTTGCTATATTGGATTCGAAAAGAATATTGAGTAACAAACAAAATTAAACCTGTGGGGTTTGTCTGAACCAATTTTTGCAGTCTTTACAACAGTGACCAGAAGAAACAAAGCTCTCGCCAAAAAAAAAAAAAAAAAAAAAAAAATGATTAGATCGGTTGTGGTTCAAAGGATGTAAAAATTGCTGGACATGTTAACAAGTTTGGCCGCCATCTCTCTAGCCAATTTTCAAGTTTCATTTACATAGCAGTTGAAGAATCAAGAGACTACGCGTCTCTCAGCCAGTGGGTGTTAAGCCCTGCTGACTCAAACAACTTCTGGACTGCTTGAATGCATTGGGCGGTTGGCGAGGCACTTTCATGGCCTTGGCAGTAACCAGTGAGGTTCTGTCAGATCTGGTTATTGCAACCGTTTTTGAGAGGGAATCGAGAAACATAAAGGCAGTTGAGTTGGCTAGTGGGATGCAACCTTTTGATCCCAGTCCACAGCTCTTGCGAGATTCAAACAGAGTTTGTAATAGGGCCCTCCCAACTGATCGGCAGGAAACAATCAATCCAATGATTTTGTGTCATAAGCTGACATTTAAGCAAGTACATTCAGTAGACGATTTTGAAATCGTTTTTCCTTCCTTTGAACCTTCAAGATCGTTAAAGCTATTCAAACAAGTCCATCCATAAGGTTCATTCAATTCTCACAGAGTTCACAGCACAGGACGCAAATGGAAAGGGTACATGCATGCTCACGCCGCGACCACACCTGGAGGGGTGTGGCCGGGCGGGGCAACCAGGCAACAGGAAACAGAATGACAGACAGAGATCTCTACCTGAACACCTCCGAGAGAGAGGAGTCGCTGTCATCCGACCTATAGGGCAGAACAGCAGTTGGGTTAGGGGAAGGTGGGAAGAGTCAGTAGAAGACAGAGAGGGAGCAGGCAGGAGAAGGGGGTGGGGCTGGAGCAAAGGGGGAGGAGTAAGCAGGAGGGTTATGCAGAGTTCATTGGGTGGGGTTACTGGAATAAGACTCGATGTTGACAGCAGGAGCCCACTCCAAAACTTAGCGCCGATCCACCTTTACAACCCTCACAGTGTCGTCGTAATGGATAGTTCACGTCTCGTCTGTTCGATCTGAACTGTTTTATTGTGACCATCAAAGAAATAAAACACGACTAGCATTTTAGTGAGACGTATCATCAATACACGTTTCATTCATGCACCGTCTCCTATTGAAATTGCAACACCACTATAGTGCTCTAGGCTAAATGGCTCCCACTATTCACACAGACAATATACAAGTACATGAGATTCTCAAAGCCGCATGCTGCAATCATCACTCACGCATTATTCTAAGTGCTATTATGTGAACGTGGATGACTGCGGATGTAAAGAGAATAAAATATGAATGAGATATAAACATAAATTGGGTTTTTTCCATCAACAGAATTAGTTTTGAAAATATTAAGTGATTAAAATTGATATAATGCAGGGTTAAATTAGTCATTCGGAAGTGGTGGAACTCTAAAACCAGGACACAGTGTTAAGCTCTATTGACAGTATGCAGTCGATTACTGTGTTCGACAAAAACAGCTTTTACATCAATGCATTTATAATGGCCATAAGACTTTAAAAAAGGGTTAGTTCACCCAAAAATGAAAATTCGGTCATTAATTCCTCACCTTCATGTGGTTCTACACCCGCAAGACCTTCGTTCATCTTCAGAACACAAATTAAGATATTTATGATGAAATCCGATGGTTCAGTGAAGGTAATTAACACTTCATCAGTGGTTCGGTTCGCGTATCAAACTGCCAAAGTCACATGACACATGACTGAGATTCGTAAAAGCTTCGAAGCGGTGTTTTGAAATCGGTTCATTTGTTTTACTGGCGCACAAAAAGTATTCTCGTCGCTTTATAATATTAAGGTTGAACCGCTGTCTCACATGAACTGATTTAAATATGTTTTAGTATTTTCTGGGCATCTGAAAGTGTTCGTTATCTTACCGTCAATAGAGACTCTCTGAACCATCGGATTTCATCAAAAATATCTTAATTTGTGTTCTGAAGATGAACGAAGGTCTTACGGGTGTAGAACGACATGAGGGTGAGGAATTAATGACTGAATTTTCATTTTTGGGTGAGCAAACCCTTTAATATTACACACCTTATGAGACTAACAAGTGACAAACTCACTAACCATATCTGTGCAGAATTGCATTAAATGTTGTAACTCTTGACATGACCATGCAAAACCCAGTAAGACCAAGATACATGTGTAAGACCAAGATTGAAGTGTTTGGAGGTTCAGTATGATTTTGGTAACACTTTAGTACGGGGAACAACTCTCACTTTTAACTAGCTGCTTATTAGCTTGTATATTGGTTGTTTATTAGTACTTATAAAACTCATATTAATGCCTTACTCTGAATGACCATATTCTACATCCCAATATCTAAACTTAAACTAGCTTACTAACTATTAATAAGCAGTAAAATAAGAGTTTATTGAGGCAAAAGTCATAGTTAATAGTGAATGCGTTCCCCATACCACAATGTTACCATGATTTTTTTTAAATTAATACTTTCATTCACAAAGGATGCATTCCATTTTTCAAAGTTACAGTGAATGCACTTATAATGTTACAAAAGTCGCATGTGCGACGATGTTTAATGAAGTCAGTGCTGAGTCTTCGAGTCAAAAGAAAAACAATATGAACCACTGGCAGTCCATCGGATAATCTGATTGGCTGAAAGGTTAATAAAGTGTCAAGCATTAATCGCTACTTTAAAATACAGCTTCAGTCAGACTAGAAGTCCAGAAGCTTAAGACACACACACACACTTAGTTGAGTAACATTAATGAGTGTGTGACCAATCTGACGGGATGCTTTGATTCGCTGACACCAACGCTGATTTGAATGTTGATGAAGGTCTATTAATATTGGCCCTTATGAATGTCTTGCGTCTGCTGTCCGGTTTTGTTATTCTGTGCTAACCCAAGCAAATACTGTCAGGATTCCAATCTAATCAAGTCAGACCCACCCACTGGGGACCAATCAGTAATCAAGCGGGCTAAAATAATTAAAATCACACTAGCTTATATACCGAGACTGACATGCACATTAACAGGTGAGATTATTAATGTAAAGGCACTCCAACAGACACGAGCTTAGGATCTAATTAAGTTCTAAACAAACAAACAAAAGAAAGAGTGGCATAGAACGAAGTTCATTAACACCAAATGAAAATCGTCAAAGTTAATTCCCATATGACGACCAGCAGAGGCAGAAATGTAACGTCTTTAAACACACATAACTATATTGAGAGGTGCTTGCCCGTACATGTTACTAGAGCGTTCCGATGTGGCTGCAAAGAAGTTCAGAGTGGTTATTAATATGTTGCTATGCAGTTGCTAGGGTGTTATGGGTGGTTACTTATTGGTCCAAGTCAAAAAAGCCCACACCAAAGTCTCCCTAAATACTGTATGATTACACCAATACAAGTTTAACCCTAATAAAATCATTTAAACCATTAATATTCCATTTATTCCACCCAAATCTTACACAGGTATGAGAGTCTCAGCAATGCCAGTTACATATTTGTTGGTCATAAGTTACTTATATTTTTGTATCACTACCCAAGTCTTCATAAAAGGGATTAGTATGACCCCTGTGCATTTTTGGGCTCACCATGGTATTTTTTGTCAATAATAGTAAATTATAACTTTTAATACTTTGACCCTCCATGAATTACTCAATTTTTCTTTGTGACCATCAATTTCAAATTTTGTGTTGAAAAAGCTAATTCCTATTTTTACTTTGGAGTATTTACAATAGAATTATTTTTTACCATTGTTACTTTCATATCATTATTAAAAATTGAGACCTTGACAGGCCTCTTTCATATGGAAGCTTGTTTCGGCCACTAAATAAAAAATCATTTTAAATCATTTTTTCCTCTGAATTGTGAGATATAAATTCTCAATTGTGTCTTATGAAGTCAGAATTGCGAGATATAAAAAACAAAACAAAACAAAATAAATTATATACAGTGGGTACGGAAAGTATTTAGACCCCCTACAATCTTTCACTCTTTGTTATATTGCAGCCATTTGCTAAAATCATTTAAGTTCATTTTTTTCCCTCATTAATTTACACACAGCCCCCCATACTGACAGATAAACACAGCATTCTTGACATTTTTGCACATTTATTAAAAAAGAAAAACTGAAATATCACATGGTCCAAAGTATTCAGACCCTTTGCTGTGACACTCATATATTAAACTCAGGTGTTGTCCATTTCTTCTGATCATCCTTGAGATGGTTCTACACCTTCATTTGAGTCCAGATGTGTTTGATTATACTGATTGGACTTGATTAGGAAAGCCACACACCTGTCTATATAAGACCTTACAGCTCACAGTGCATGTCAGAGTAAATGAGAATCATGAGGTCAAAGGAACTTCCTGAAGAGTTTAGAGACAGAATTGGGGCAAGGCACAGATCTGGCCAAGGTTACAAAAAAAATTCTGCTGCACTCAAGGTTCCTAAGAGCACAGTGGCCTCCACAATCCTTAAATTAAAGATGTTTTGGATGACCAGAACCCTTCCTAGAGCTGGCTGTCCAGCCAAACTATGCTATCGGGGGAGAAGAGCCTTCTCGAGAGAGGTAAAGAAGAACCCAAAGATCACTGTGGCTGAGCTCCAGAGATGCAGTCGGGAGATGGGAGAAAGTTGTAGAAAGTCAACCATCACTGCTGCCCTCCACCAGTCGGGGCTTTATGACAGAGTGGCCCGACGAAAGCCTCTCCTCAGTGCAAGACACATGAAAGCCTGCATGGAGTTTGCTAAAAAACACCTGAAGGACTCCAAGATGGTGAGAAATAAGATTCTCTGGTTTGATGAAACCAAGATAGAACTTTTTGGCCTTAAATCTAAGCGGTATGTGTGGAGAAAACCAGGCACTGCTCATCACCTGTCCAATACAGTCCCAACAGTGAAGCATGGTGGTGGCAGCATCATGCTGTGGGATGTTTTTCAGTTGCAGGGACAGGATGACTGGTTGCAATCGAGGGAAAGATGAATGTACAGGGATATCCTGGTGAAAACCTTCTCCAGAGTGCTCAGGACCTCAGACTGGGCCGAAGGTTTACCTTCCAACAAGACAATGACCCTGAGTGCACAGCTACAATAATGAAGGAGTGGCTTCACAACAACTCCGTGACTGTTCTTGAATGGCCCAGCCAGAGCCCTGACTTAAACCCAATTGAGCATCTCTGGAGAGACCTAAAAATGGCTGTCCACCAACATTTACCATCCAACCTGACAGAACTGGAGAGGATCTGCAAGGAGGAATGGCAGAGGATCCCCAAATCCAGGTGTGAAAAACTTGTTGCATCTTTCCCAAAAAGACTCATGGCTGTATTCGATCAAGGTCCTTCTACTAAAAACTGAGCAAAGGGTCTGAATACTTGGGACCATGTGATATTTCAGTTTTTCTTTTTTAATAAATCTGCAAAAATGTCAACAATTCGGTGTTTTTCTGTCAGTATGGGGTGCTGTGTGTACATTAATGAGGAAAAAAAATGAACTTAAATGATTTAAGCAAATGGCTGCAATATAACAAAGAGTGAAACATTTAAGGGGGTCTGAATACTTTCCGTACTCATATATATATTTTTTATTATATATACATATATAATAAAATAAAACAAAAGAATACATTAAAATAATTTAATATAATTAATATAACAATTTTTAATAAAAATAAAAGAACTTTTTTTTGAGGGGTTAGGGTCATGCATTCTAGGATTTTCACTCGGTCACAAGCCTGAACTCTTATACAGTAAAAGTAATATTGTGGTATCAAGATCTGTGGTATCACTTACACACACAAATGGTGCGTGTCGACGGGTTACACATTAAGTTTCATACCGTCAGGGGTTTGCTCAAATCCCTAATTCTAAGTATGAGCTACAGTAAGTGTGATGCTTGACTTAGCAAACGGCACTAATTATGTTGATTTAACATGGAACACAAAATGACTGTGCTAAAGGTGGTTGAATAACTACGAACGGGACAGCAACCCAAGCGTTGTAAACAAACTGCGGAATGGCACGGCCTGCTAGAAAATTACATTAAGAGAAATCTACAGTCTGATACGAAATGTGTCCTACCCTACACTCACACTCACACGCTAGGAGAGCGCAATATTCAAGGGGTTGGAAAAATAATGAGATAAATCCCTGACAGGCGCATCAAATGACCAATTTAGATCTCTATGGCAATATCAGACACTGCTGATTCAATTATGGAAGGAAAGTGCAAACAAAACCCATCTTCAGAGGGTGGAATAATTGGTTATCCTACCCTAATGTGCCCACTTGTGGTGTTATAATGAGAATTCACAGGAGCCGAAGAACTGACGGTAGCTTCTGCTGTCGGCTTTGAGTTATACTAACCATTCGACTGCAATTAGAGATCGATACTGCCAGCGGCACGCGCAGGGTTAACGCTGAGCTACCGAACTAGTGGATTAAATACTGTGATAAAGCACTCAAAGTCACCTGACAGAAAGCAAAGTCATTACACATAGGTGAAGGAGAAAAAACTTGTTAGGTGGAAAAGGGAAACAGTTAAATAAAACTAGAGAACATTTGGAAAAACACTTGCAAAAACCCATGCTCAGGTACAATGAGGAGTTGGACCCTATAAAAGGTACATCATCCTTGGATGAATATCTTATGTAACAAGCTAGTTCATGCCGTGTGTGTGTGTGTTTGACTCACTTGTCGAGAGCGGAGCCCTGACTCTGGTTGCTCGTCAGGCGGGAAAAGACATTGCGGTCGTTGCGTGTTCGGAGGGGAGGGGAAGAAGGAGGGGTGTAGCCAACATCTGGACTTCTGGCATAAAACACACACACACACACACACACACACAAAGAGCATGTCTGATAAGAAGAAAGTGTATAACATACAGGACACTGAAATGTAATATTTCTAAACATATCAACATTTTTAAGTACTGGTATGTTCATTTTGCTGGTCTTCAGGTAATGTTCAGTACAGCATGCTATCAAAACATCCTGTTTTTGAAGTATGCCAATGTCAAATTTATTTATACAGTACCATTAAAAACAGCATGTTGACAAAAGGACTTTACAATAGTAGATGAAGAGCAATAATACATGTATAACAAAAAAATAAATAAATGAAATCGCAATAATAGAAAGAGTGAAAACCACAATAAAACCATACATTACTTACAGAATTCGGCAAAATAGAATTCTGGCTATAAAGTTAATAAAGTTAAAGAAAAGTGAATTCATGTCTGTTGGTGATGGGGTCAACCTGTTGTCATGTTTGCCGTTTTGACTTTTATTCATTCTCAGGATATGAACTTTCACTAGTTAAAATGTTCATTCTTGATATCAGGAATTAGATTTCGACTAGTAACAAAGTTCCTTCTTGATATCAACAATTGTATTTTTACTAGTGAAATCCCGCCATAGGCTGCCATTCAAATTCAATCGTTGATATCAAGGATTCATTCCTTACTAGTTGAAATTAATGTTAATTTCTGATATCATGAATGTGATTGTTACTAGTAAGAAAGCCATTTCAGATATCCGAAATGAATATTTTTACTAGTAGCAATTCAATTGTTGATATCAAGAATAGACATTTGCACTAGTAACAATGTAATTCTTGATATCAGAAATTTGCATTGTTACTAGTAAGAATTGTATTCCTGATAAGTGAAACTGGAATTTCAACTAGTAAGAAATGAATTCTTGATATCAACAATTACCATTGTTACTAGTGGAAATCTAATTCCTGATATCAAGAATGAACATTTTAACTAGTGAAAATGCAATTGTTGATATCACAAGTTCATATCCTGAGAATGAATAAAAGTCAAAACGGCTTGCCATAGGGATGGCGCTTCCAAATTTCATGCATTACTATTGGGCAGCCAACATAAGAGCATTGCTGTTCCGGTTAAACTCTAGAGGGGGTTTCAGTTGGACCCACCTCTTTAACAGCTTTATTATGCTCTAAAACACCATTCATACAGCCAATCTCGAAGACTGACTTCTAATCCAGCTGTTATACGTTCAGTTAAAATTTGGAACCAGATCAGACAATCATTTTTCCTTAAAGTTTTATCACAGGCTGCACCTATTGCTAAAAGTGACATGTTTGCTCCATCAATGATGGATGATGCTTTTGAGATTCGGGCTAGAAAGTGTGTGGTCTCAATGTCTGAACTTTATATCGATGGAAATTTTGCATCCTTCGAACAGCTGGTACAGAAAAATCAAATTTCTATAGGTATTTGCAACTTCGGAACTTTGTAGGATTGAATTCTAATTATTTCCCATCATGCCCTCCAATCTCTTTACTAGACTCAATTATTGAATGCAAATCAGTCCAAAAACAGACTATAAGCAGGATCTATGAATTACTTAGCATGTGTGACTCAACACCTTTAGATTCACTCAGAAATAATTGGGAGGTAGATCCAGACGAAATAATCTCGGAGGAAATCTGTCAGAAAATAATACAGGGATTTGCCTTAAACATGCTGTAATACACCGTTCGCATTGGTCTAAAGTCAGACTCTCTAAGATTAAAGCTAATATAGATCCCACATGTGATCGATGCAGGCAACACGACTGCATATGTTCTGGACGTGTCCAAGACTTTACATGTTCTGGACTCATTTTTTTGAGACCTTCTCTGAGCTATTTGGAGAGGAAGTAGACACATCCCCACTTACTGCATTGTTTGGTGTTGCCCCGGAAAACACTAGTTTTACTGAAAGGCTGAAACGGATTAAATGGAAAGACCCTTCTCCACCGTCATTTGGTCACTGGATAAGGGAAGTCATGTATCATCTTAAGTTGGAGAAAATTAGGTACAAAATCAGAGGATCTACTGCAGCAATTTATAATATCTGGCAACCTTTTTAAATTTTGTTGAGGGAATGAAAGCACACAATATGACATTGTAAAAGAAAGGAGGAGGGGAATAGTACTCATACTTCATGCCTGATAATGTATAGTATCCGTATGTCTGGTGTTGGGGGGATGGGGAGTTTAGTTTTGTATATTCTTGTTCTTTTTATGATTTGAAAACAAATAAAAAACCTTGAACAAAACCATACATTTACAATAACATTAAATAAATAAATCTCTATCTATCTATCTATCTAAAAGGGACCATTTTCCTACAATGTCAATTATAAAGTTAAATTTGTACTTAAAAATATAGTTAATACATATCATAAATGTTGTTTGCAAAATGACTCAATTGGCTTTAATATTGTAATTTCACTTTCAATTTCACTTGTTAAAACACTACCTGAAAGAATATCGTTATTCTTATACATATAACCCTGCAGGGAACCATTTTTCAAAGTATTTTTTATTATTATTATTTTTTTAAAGTGTTACTGTATTATTCGATCGTATTTTATTTTTCTAAAGCAACAGGAGAGCCTCACACAAACTAGGGGTGTGACGAGATCTCATGGAGATATTAAAATGTGGCAATCAATAAAACCATATGATAAATTGCTTTTAACCAATTATTACTGCCTCATTCTTTTTATTCATGCATTTTAAGTCATTTTAAAGGCTATTGTTCAGTCAGGTCTATTTTATCACCCCAAAAAAGAAAAAAAATGATTGATCGTCAAATTAATCGGCCGATTATTCGATTAAAAGACTTTTCCAGTCATATGAAGATCTCGTCATTGAAGATTTCTTAAAAGTGTTAAAATATTGTCTCATTCTCAATATCGTGTATCGTCTCGTCTCGCGAGCCGAGTGTAATGTCACACCCCTAATACAATCTGCTGAATGAAAATATGTACAAAATAAAACCGTATTTTCCTATTAACAATAATAATTAAAACTATGGCTGTCTATAGAATAAATTACATATTAATTCTGTGATTTCTGTCCATTTTTTTTCTTTTTTGCACTGAAACCTTTACCCAAGTTTGAAACCCCTTGCATTCTAAAAACATCATTTGGCAGATTCCCGCAGATGAACTTACCTGTATGGCTGGCCTCGGTCATATGACTGCCTTCTTGTTAAAGGAGATGTGTCGGACCCTCTGGATTGCCTCGGGCTGAAACAAAAACATACAAACTGCGTCAAAAAACTGAATAATTGTGAGGAGACTGATAATCAGACCTTCCTATTTCCTGTATAATGGATATAATTTCCACTCACAAAGTGTGCCCTCGGACAGGCAGGCTGATGGTTCGAGACACCAGCTCTCTGGAATAGGGCTCTCTGAGCAGCAGCCCGTTCTCATGGATCTCTGATAGAGAGGCCAGGGACTTGGTGATGCTCTTGGAGCTGAGGTCCAGAATAGGGCCCAAATACTCAGCTGACACTGCCTTCATTTGTACAGATAGCCGAGGCTCAACCTGTGAGAGGATACGCAGTGAAAATGAACAAAATACTACACTGCCACCTGCTGGTTACGACACAGAACAGAAATGCTGCTGAGCCATTTAAAGGGGTCCTTGATTATGATTTCACTATTTTAACTTTAGTTAGTGTGTAATGTTGAACAAGCAACATCTGCAAAGTTACGACGCTCAAAGTTCAATGCAAAGGGAGATATTTTCTTTTACAGAAATCGGACTAGAACAAACGGCTGGTAGGGATTACAACGAGCTTCTTCCCGGGTTGGTGACATCACTAAACCCAAAATTTGCATAAACCCCGCCCCTGAGAATAAGCAACGAAGGGCGTGAGGTCATATTGGGCTGCTTTAGTGTTGCCATGTCTTCATTTTACGACGGACTGATTCACAAATAAGGTTCAATTCAACGCTCGATTTGCACAAAAGATTAACATGACGGCACATGAAAGTCGTGACGTGTTGTCAAGTATGGTGACCCATACTCCAAATTAGTGCTCTGTATTTAACCCATCCCAAGTGCACAGACACACACACACACACACACACACACACACACACACACACACACACACACACACACCCGGAGCAGTGGGCAGCTATTGCGACAGCGCCCGGGGAGCAATTGGGGGTTAGGTGCCTTGCTCAAGGGCACTTTAGTCGTGGTATTGAAGGTGGAGAGAGTGCTGTTTATTCACAATCCCCACTTTCAATTCCTGCCGGCGTGGGAATCGAACCAACAACCTTCAGGTTACAAGCCCGACTCCCTCAGCATTAGGCCACGACTACCCCATGCTAGTGGATGAGTTGAATAAACTCCACAGCAACAAAATTTGCTGTAACAAAACTAACGTCCAGATTCAATATAAAATTTGTAACGTCTTCCTGAGTCTCTCCATCAGTGTCGACTCCAGTTTGAACAATGTAAGGATGAACACAGTTACTGACAATCCTCATTTTGGCTGCATGAGATTCTCCAGCTTTGTTGTTGTTGAAAAAACAACAACAAGCTATTAAAGCCCCGCCCTCTTTTGGAAAGCGGGTCGGGAGCAGCAGCTCATTTACATTTAAACAGTCCCTCCAGAAAAACGCGATTATGCGATCGCTTGATTTCATGCATAATCAGCCAAAGTCCGCATTTTTTTCAAATATGCCGCACTTTCGCCGCATAAATTGCCGATTTCAGCAAGAAAATATGCGGGGCTAGCATGATTTCATAATCCCTGTATTTTCGTTGCAAAAAAGTCTCATATATCTTAGCAGAAAGTTGAAAAATGTTGCGTTTATTGTAAGCGCCATTATTTTCCCCCTATTGCCATGGGAACCTTATGAAGTGACGTAATGACGCGACGTGAACGTCATCTGTAAACCCCGCGGTGAAACCGTGATGAAGCACGCCAATCATTCTCATTTGCCAACAAAAATAAGCTCAAAAGAGCGCGTGAAGCAGTTTCCCGCTCTTTTACATGATAGTGGGGGCAAATTATTTTGCACTCCGTGCAACTGCGTGTTGGACCACAGACGCAAGTCGACGCTGGAAAACCACTTTGCAGTTTCAAGTATATTAGTAGTGTGTAAAATAATTTACGTTGCAGTAAGATTGCACTTTGTGCACTGGAAGCACTTCATTTAACAGAAGATGTCTGTTTTGTATCGCTACCTCTGTTAAACAGGAAGCACACATTTGATTTTTTGATTTTTTATTTATTCATTTTTATAGAAGTTGAATATTCCTTTTGTAAAGCGACAGAACTTATTTGACTCAATGTTTTGTAATTTTGAGCTATGTGTTGATTAAGGTCTGAAATAAAACAGACTGAGAACTTCAATATTCTGTGATTTAGTAAGTCTGCCTCTTTACATGAAGGCAGTATCTAGTGAGAACAGGGTGTCGGGGGGGAATCACCTTTTTTTCCTCTTTTGCATCAAAAACCGCAGTTTTTGCAAGTTCCCGCAATTTCATCGCATAAAATTGCAAAAATATCCCGCATATTCCATCGCATTTTTTAAGAACACGTGCCGCATAATCAAGGATTTTTGCCCGCAACAATCACAAAAAAATCCCACGTTTTTCTGGAGGGACTGATTTAAAGGGACACACACAAACTGCGTGTTTTTGCTCACATACAAATAGGGGCAAATTTGACAAGCTGTAATAAATGATCTGTGGAGCATGTTGAGCTGAAACTTCACACACATTCTAGGGACACCAGAGACTTATATTACATCTTGTATTTGAGCATTATAGGTCCCCTTTAATACAGTAATGTCTTAAAATACGATTCGATCAATGCTAAGACATAAAGATTGAGTTGTACCTTCATCTTAAAGTCATCTTGACTCGCAGACAACTTCATTTGGGAGAAACTGTAGCGGAAAGACGAGCGGACATGTTGAAATTGAAACAAAAGTAGATTCTTTAATGATAAAGTATGTTGATGTGGATGTGAAATAGTCATACCCGCCCTCTGATGCCTGACTGAACTCTGACACCTCCTCATCTGTGCTTGCATAGCCATTCTCTGAGGAATATATGAAACACCATAATTACAAAAATGTGGAATGTATTTAAAAAAAATAAAAACTCAGTTTCTTTCTACTTTACTACGGTGAGTGAGTTAGTCAGCTGCACATACAAAAAGGATTAGAGAGGAATATTTCTTATTTCATGGTAGAAAAATTAACATCAAGCATACATTTTATCAAAAGTATACTAACTAAAAAAACAAATGAAGTGATTATTCACCTTGCTGGACGTTGTGGATTAGAGCGTGTAGCTCAGGGATACATTCAGCCTTTTCCCTTAGAGCATCCAGGATCATGTGATTTTGGGAAGAGCCAATCACATCTGTCTGCCGCAGCTGACCCTCCAGTAGGCGAATCTGAGCCTCTTTCTGAGCAACTTGCAAGCCCTATACACACACACACACACACACACACACACACACACATTCAGACATCTAGGGTCGGTACGATTTTTTCATGTTTTTGAATGAAGTTTCACCAAAGCTGCATTTATTTGATTATAAATACAGGAAAGTATTATCATAAATGTAATTCTATTGCAATATATTATAAAATTTGATTATTTCTATGATCAAAGCTGAATTTTCAGCATCATTACTCCAGTCTTCAGTGTCACTTGATCCTACAGAGATCATTCTAATATGATGATTTGCTGCTCAAGAAATATTTATGATTATTATTAATGCTTAAAACAGTTGTGCAGCTTTATTGTAATGTCCCTAATACTGTGTAATTATACATATAAATACTAAGTTATATTAATTAGGTACATGTACTTACTTACAGAGAGCTCAAAAGAAAAGCATTTTACCAACCAAAACTTTTCTATCATTTATAGCTTTAACCCCTGAAGGCATTTTTAGGGGCCTTTCACACAGAGCACACTTTTTCATCCCATTGTTTTTCTATGTGAACATGCACTAGATGGACATCTACAGTGGGGAAAATAAGTATTTGACACATTTTTATCAGTAAGGGTATTTCTAAGTGGGCTATTAAAATAAAATTTCCACCAGATGTAGCCATCAAGTCAAATAAGGAATTCATACAAAGAAATCAGAACATTTAAGTATACAAGTCGAGTCATAATAAATAAAGTGAAATGACACAGGGAATAAGTATTGAACACATGAAGATAACAAGGTGCAAAATGGCATAGAAAGCCAGGAGATCACCTGAAATCTGTCAGTATTGAGAGTGAAACACTGCCCCCTATCAGTGCTAATGTAACCCCTCCACCCGGGTCCTACTCAACCCGCTCCGAGCGGGCCTCAAACCCAGGTCTTCCGGCATGGGAATCGGACGCTCTAACAAGAAGGCTGAAGGCTGCAACCTCTAGCGTCTGTCACTAGAGAGTCTCTTGAGGTCAGAGGAGTGAGGTTTACTTGCACAGCAACTACTAGCTGGCCTCCGTTACACTCACCCCCCTAAACCTCATTCCCATCCGGGTCACGGCACCAATGAAACCCCTCTACCTGGATCCTACTCGACCTGCTCTGAGCAGGCCTCAAACCCAGGTCTTCCGGCATGGGAGTCGGACGCTCTAACAAGAAGGCTAAAGGCTGCAACATCTAGCGTCTGTCGCTAGAGCGTTTCTTGAGGTCAGAGGAGTGAGGTTTACTCGCACAGCAACTACTAGCTGGCCTGCGTTACACTCACCCCCCTAAACCTCATTCCCGTCCGGGTCACGGCACCAATGAAACCCCTCTACCTGGATCCTACTTGACCCGTTCTGAGCAGGCCTCAAACCCTGATCTTCCAGCATGGAAGTTGGACGCTCTAATAAGGAGGCTGAAGGCTGCAACCTCTAACGTCTGTCACTAGAGCGTCTCTTGAGGTCAGAGGAGTGAGGTTTACTTGCACAGCAACTACTAGCTGGCCTCCGTTACACTCACCCCCCTAAACCTCATTCCCATCCGGGTCACGGCACCAATGAAACCCCTCTACCTGGATCCTACTCGACCTGCTCTGAGCAGGCCTCAAACCCAGGTCTTCCGGCATGGGAGTCGGACGCTCTAACAAGAAGGCTAAAGGCTGCAACATCTAGCGTCTGTCGCTAGAGCGTTTCTTGAGGTCAGAGGAGTGAGGTTTACTCGCACAGCAACTACTAGCTGGCCTCCGTTACACTCACCCCCCTAAACCTCATTCCCGTCCGGGTAACGGCACCAATGAAACCCCTCTACCTGGATCCTACTCGACCTGCTCTGAGCAGGCCTCAAACCCTGATCTTCCAGCATGGGAGTCGGACGCTCTAACAAGAAGGCTAAAGGCTGCAACATCTAGCGTCTGTCGCTAGAGCGTTTCTTGAGGTCAGAGGAGTGAGGTTTACTCGCACAGCAACTACTAGCTGGCCTCCGTTACACTCACCCCCCTAAACCTCATTCCCATCCGGGTCACGGCACCAATGTAACCCCTCCACGTAGGTCCTACTCAACCCGCTCCGAGCGGGCCTCGAACCCGGCTCTTCCGGCATGGGAGTCGGACTCTCAAGCAAGAGAGTCTAAAGGCTGCAACCTCTAGCATCTCTTGAGGTCAGAGGAGTGAGGTTTACTCGCATTTTACATTTACATTTTAGTCATTTAGCAGACGCTTTTATCCAAAGCGACTTACAAGTGAGGAAAACAAACAAGCGATTCTTCATGAATTGGCAAATAACACAGGAAGTGCTCACAATACAAGTTCCATACATTGCTCAGTACCATAAGCTAGAGTAGGAAGGGAAAAGGGAAGGAAAGGTGTATTTTTTTTTTTTTTTTTTTTTTTTTTTTTTTTTATGAGGGGATCAAGTGTTCACGGAAGAGGTGAGTTTTCAGCTGTCTCTTGAATATTGCCAGGGATTCTGCGTTCCTGATGAAAGTAGGGAGATCATTCCACCAGCAGGGAGCAGTGAAGGAGAATGATCTGGAGAGTGATTTTGTGCCTCTCTGTGACGGTACCACAAGCCTACGCTCCTTTAGTGATCGCAGGCTTCTGGTGGGGACGTAGCGTTGTAGCAGTGTGTGGAGGTAGGAAGGTGCAGAGCCTGTGGTGGATCTGTAAGCAAGCATCAGCGCTTTGAACTTGATGCGAGCAGCGAGGGGTAGCCAGTGCAGAGAGATGAAGAGGGGCGTGACGTGGGCTCTCTTAGGCTCGTTGAAGACAAGACGAGCAGCAGCGTTCTGGATCATTTGAAGAGGTTTGGTTGCACTTGACGGCAGTCCAGCCAGAAGAGCATTGCAGTAGTCAAGCCTTGAAATGACCAGGGCCTGGACCAGCAGTTGTGTTGTGCAAATCTGCATGACCGCGCCGTCTTTGAGATGTGGTCTCTGAAGGTCAGTTGGTCATCGAAGATAACTCCAAGATTTCTGGCCGACTTAGATGGGGTGATGGTGGTTGTACCAAGCTGTAAGTTGATGTCGTGTTGTAGGGTAGGAGTGGCAGGGAAGACTAAAAGCTCAGTCTTTGCCAGGTTGAGCTGCAGGTGGTGTTCTTCCATCCAGGTGGAGATATCCGCCAGACAGCTTGAGATCCGTGCAGCTACTGTGGAATCATCTGGCTGGAAGGACAGGTAGAGTTGTGTGTCATCAACACACAACTCATACTCGCATACTCATACTCGCACAGCAACTACTAGCTGGCCACCGTTACACTAATTGATATCAACTGCTTTAGTCCTAATTTATGGTCTATAAAGGCTTCTCATTACCCAGGAGGCACACAGGAAAGACTTCATGATGGGTAACAGCAAAGAACTCTCTCAAGATCTTCATAATCTTATTGTTGAAAAGCATTTCGATAGGAGTGGTTATAGGCGCATTTCCAGAATGCTGAATGTTCCTGTGAGCACATTATCCGGAAATAGAAAGAGCATCAGTTCACCATAAACTGGCCACGATCAGGTGCTCCACGTAACATCCCTGTCCGAGGAGTCCAAAGAATAATCAGGAGAGTCAAGAGCCAAGAACCACTCGGGCAGAACTTCAAGAATGTCAATTTTTACATGCAGCGCTGCTCATCAATGTCAGTTTCAAAGCAGTGGACCAATCAGAAGAACTCGGAGGCGGGGCAAGCGTTGCAAGCTTCTGTTTACAGTTTTACTTGGTGGAAAAGGCCATAGTCAGTCAGTGTGATTATTTTCTTTTTCTCCAAGTCAAAAAATAGTATCTATCTATTCTGCTGTTTGCCTGTTATTTTATTTCCATTATTGCATCACATCTTGAGACTCTTGCGTCCTGTGCTGCGCTTTTATAAAAACCCTTCCCGAGTGCTGTATGTTTTTAGACGCGAGGACCCGTTCTGTGTGAACGAGTGACATACACTAAAGTAAAGACTCATAACTCCAAAACTATAGCAAGGAGAGTCAAAAGGTAGGTGTCGTTTGATAGAAAACTTTAGGAAAAAAAAATCAAATTAGAAAATAAACATTTTCATTACATTTGGACATTCTCATGTTGAGAAACTGCTGATAAAATACAAAAAAGAGCTGAAATTTTACACATCTTTCTTATTTGACATGAAATAGCTTAGGAAGAAACTAAGATACGAGGACAATTCCGTATGAGCCGCATCTGGATCAAATTTTGTGGTGATAGCATAATAAAAAAATTTTGGAAATGAACAAGTATAGCCTTTTTTTTTTTAATATGTCTTTTAAAATGTCTCATGAAGTTACAAGTGAAAACGCCATGTGAAAGCCACGAGGAATGTCTTTAGATATAAGTGATGTTGATTTTGGTCTCTTTTTAATCTGCTGTGAATAATGCGGAGCTATTTTCCACGGTCGGAGTGTGTTTCCTGAAATCACGAGCAAAAATGTGACAAATGTTGCATCCGTATATTATATACATATGGGTCCAGGGGGGCTTCACATACAAAAACTTGCTCAAGTTTAGTCAAAGCCCAAAACAATTATACTTCTTGTATTCTACTCCGCGAGACCTTTCAAATGACATATGACACATGACAAGCTGAGTAAATTATGTTTTTGACATATTACAGTACATAGTACAAAAAAAAATCTTAAATTATGAAAAATATTTTTTTATTTATCATCAAATTACTATGCACTACTTAGGATTTAATGAACATGCATCGTAAAGTTCAGACTCTAAGCTTTAAAATGACATTTTTTGTTATGTAGGGCGGAAAAATCAAGTTTAGAGTGACTACTCAGTACTAAAAAGTACTAAAAATGCACTAAAAAGCGGAGTTTTAAAATGATACCCATTTAGTGTTATTCCTGTCAGTGCTTGCTTAGTAATTTGATTATGATTTTTTTATAGGGTTACATTATTATATAATTTCTGTATTACAATTTTATTATTCCGTTATTTATTTAAATCAACCATTTAATTATTTAAATCTTTGGATTACCTTAATCTTGTATTACTCATAATCACCCTAAATTATAATTTTCTGCCTGGACGTACCTTGTCGATAGAGGCTTTGAGGAAGTAGTCCAGAAGAGAACGAGCTTCAGCGAGCGAGCAGGAACTGATGACCACAGATGTGTCCACTGAGTCCAGCTCATCCTAAAGGAATGAGTTTACCACCCTTAAATTAATATAAATGATTTGCAAATTGTGCTGATTCAATTAAATACATGCAACCATATCGACTAGGGTTGCAAACTTTCTGGAAACTTTCCACGGGAACTTAACCTGGGGAATATTGGAAATATTCCAATTTGGAAACTTAACAGAAATGAATGGGAATTAAATGGAAATTTATATAAAATGTATATACATGCATATGCAAACATAACTGATGCACAATAAACATTTAGTTTGGTCATATTAACATGAAATATCAGTTATTTCTTTTATGCATTCAATTAATTCTAATTTATTTAATATGTCAAAAAATATATTTCTATTGCAGCAATTGTTATGCGTGTGTTATTTATGTCAGTGTCACATGAGTCTTCGGATGGAATCGGATTCGGATGCAATGATGGAAACTGATTAATATTTTTTGGAACCTTGGATTTTTTTTTTTTTTTTTTCAGGATTCTTTGATGGTTAAAAAGTTAAAAAGCATTTATTCAAAATAGAATAATATAAATAAAATAAAATAGACCAATACAAGCCTTTAATATCGCTTTTTTGTCAATTTCACACATCCTTGGTGAATAAAAATATAAATTTCTTAAAAAAAAATTGAACGGTAGTGTATTGTTAAAAAAGATTTCTATTTTTTTTTTTTTTAAATGCAGTTCTTTAACTTTTTATTCATCACAGAATCCTGAAAAAAGTATCACAGGTTATGAAACAATATTAAGCAGCACAACAGTTTCCAACATTAGCATATCAGAATGATTTCTGAAGGATCATGTGACACTGAAGACTGATGCTAAAAATTCAGCTTTGCATCACAGAAATATATGATATTTTAATGTATATTAAAATAGAAAACCACTATTTTAAATTGTAACAACATTACTGCATTCTTCTGTATTTTGGAGGAATGCACAGTGCATGCAGAGCGTGTGCTGTGAATGTGACTGAGAAATGCGCATGGGAAAAATTCATCTGAAATGTATTAAATATGAACCAAGATTATGCAGCAAGATTTTCCCCCAACTTCATTTAAGTTCCCTGTTATAGAATTTTTGCAAATTCCTTGTTTATTCCCATTAATTCCTATATATTCGCGTTAAATCCCATGGAAAATCACCAGCCTTGAAAATTCCCGGAATTTTATAACTCTAATTGTGCCAGCAAGCAGTCACACCTTGGTCTCCTCGATCTGTACGATGGTGGCCTGGCAGTCTGACAGACTGTCGCTGATGTAGTCAATGTTGGCATTGAGAACCTCGATCTCCTCGTTCATCTCCTGAAGCACTCTCTCCTCCTCCTCCTCCCTGAAGCTCTCGTTCAGCAGCTTCTCTCTCTTGCGCAACAGCGCCTCCTGCTGCATGGACAGCTCCTCACGTTTCTGAAGGCACATTACGACACCTCTTGATCAATTACAATTCTATGGTACACACAGCTGTTCATTAACATAACAATCCTATACAACACAAAGCACAGGGTTTCAGGGAGATCAATACATGTTTATGTACAAAAGAAGAAAAATGAAGGCTACAATCACCTTAATGAGGCGATCCATATCAGCTTCCACATTAGTGATGGTCATTCTCTGCATCACAATATCCATGATCCTCCTCTCCAGAGACTGCCACTTCTGACGGGCTGTCTTTGAGAAACTTGCATTCGTACCCTTTCGCTGGAACTTTTTTCTGCTACTGAAAACAATTCAGTGAATAGACAGTTTAAATTGGAATGCAAAAGCATTTTTGTTAACAAATGTCATAGATCTAAGATTAACCATTAAATAGATGATTTCTTACATTATCCTTTAAATTAAAAAATGAAACAATTCAAAATGCATTTAATTTGTTTGGATTGACATAAGTCAAGACGTTATAAGACGTTATTATTCCGCTCTGGGAGTCTATGGCAGGCCATAGAACCGCTCGTGGGAAAGTTAAGAAATTTGGTACAATGATAGAGGACAGTCCCAACATTAACTACAGCAAATTTGGTGTCTCTAGATCAAACGCTCTAGTGACGTTTAAGCTAATAACTTTTGAACCATAAGGGTTAGAAACAAAGATTTTTTTCGTCTGATTCCTTGGCTCAATTCGATTCGAACTCCTTGATGGTTTCTCCAATTTTCATGAAAATTCAGATCAAATCAGATCATCTTCAGACTACACTGGCAAAATGCTATGAAAAACGCAACCATTCTCAAATAATGCGCAAACAAATTCGAAGAAGAGCATGCCAAATTGGACATTATATCTCTGCATCGCTTTAGCGTATTCAAACCAAACTTGGTACGTGTCATCACAAGAATGATTTCGAATGGCCATTTTGGGCGAAACTCAGTATGGGTCGATGCCCTGAAGGACCCTGAGAAGTTCCTAAACGAAATGAGATATTATCACCAAATTTGACACTTATTTATGGGCATACTTTGAGGACACATAAAAAAGTGGGGGGGATTGCACATGTTGGTGGCCCTATAACTGAACAAAAAAGAAATTGCTACTAATTACAATAAAGTATATGAAATAAAATGCTATGATGATTTTACTTCTTGCTTGATTTATGCTTGGCCCCTTAATGGTTGCTTACTATTATTTCTCAGCCAATCAGCATATCAGAATGATTACTGAAGGATCATGTGACACTGATGACTAGAGTAATGATGCTGAAAACTCAGCTTTGCATCACAGGAATAAATTACATTTTAAAATATATTCAAATAGAACATAGCTCTTTTAAATTGTAATAATATTTCACAATATTACAGTTTTTACTGTATTTTTTTTCTTTTATTAAGCAGAAAGACAGTTACAAAAGAAGAAAAAAAACATAAACATACACAAATACAGAAGTAGAGAGAAAGACAGGGCGGGCGAGAGCCGTGAGGGAACGGCGAGAGGCCGGTGACGCGAGAGATAACGAGCGTCAGCTGCGCGCTACACCGGTCTCGTGTCTCTCACGGAGGAGCTCCGGAAGCATAAAAGAGGAGCGACGACAGTGAAGGACGAGAGAGGACCAGGCCTGGATTTTATTTTGTTTGTGTTCCTCACGGCAACTGTTTATTTGTTTATTAAAACATGTTGATTGTTCGCCGGTTCCCGCCTCCTTCTTCCCGTTCTTACGAACTGTGTTACATATGGATATATGGTTGTAGTTTCAGCAGGTACAGTTACAGAGATCAGTTAAGTATGTTTACTGTTTAGCTTTCCTTGTATCGTTGTAGGGAGGGGATGGAAGTGGCTGCACTCAGTGATAAATAGATAAATACAATGTAATATAATGACAATAATATCAATTATAAATAACTAACTAATAGTAATAATAATGATAGTTGCAGTAGCCGTCGCTGTTGGATTCGAAGTAATGGCAGAAGCATTGGTAACGATAATAACAACACTAACAACACAATAAATATTAATAATAATATTAATGTTAATAATAATAATAATAAATGGCCTAATCTGTGAAATGATTAGTTCAGAAGGCACTCTATCCCTGGTGGCCAGCACAATCGATAGACCTGTTTATACGACCTTCAAAACCAACTCTGATTCGCCTTCATGTCAGGCTCTGGAGCCACCGTCAAGCACCTCCAGACAAGGCTTACCGAGTCTGGATGTGACCCAACAACTGGCTATGCTTATGTGGATTCCTGGTGTTCAATGTATTTTTAATCAAATAAATACAGAAGAGTCATGGATGCGACTCACTGACCTGCCCAGGCTTCCTCCAGTCCCATGGCTCTCGTTCTCTCCCAGGTATCCATTCAGTTTGGTATTCCACTGCCGTATGATGCTGGACACCGAACGTGTGGATTCCAGTACGGAGGAGGTTGTTGTTATACTGGTGGTCAGCTCCGCTCCGGAGTCCACGCTGGTGAGTCTGCGGGCCACGCGTCCGGCCACACGCTCCGACATCGGCTTGGCCAGCCGCCTCAGAGCAGTCACTTCCTGTGTCTTCCTCCGCAACACGATCTCCTGCTGACGCTTCTGGGACTCCAAAGAACGGATCTGATACTGATGGGACACGCGGAGTGAGAGTCAATACTTTATACTACCTCTACACGAGGTAGAACTCAATTTCAATCGTTAATCGTACAAACCTCTTGTCGTCGCTGCTCTTTCTTGAGTTGTGCGATTTCTCTGTTCCTCTTCGCCTCGATCACCCTCCTCCTTTGCTGCTCCTCCTTCATCTGTTTCATTAGCGCCACCTAAAGGTGAAATGACACACAAACACTGTGAGAAATACTACTAAACACAGCAGTGTCTAATGGTAAAAAAAGGGAATGTTGCATGTTGCAAATGAATAATAAGTTATTTAGGATTTTTAAATCAATTGTGTGTACAAATTTCTTAACTTTTGGCAAAATAAGTGAAAACAGAGGTGTTAAGATTCTGGCTGCGTTCATTTCTGGTTCATTCGTCACACTGGAGAGTGACAGTTAAGTCAAGCACACTGCATTATAGACTGTTTTTTTGTATAATGCACATTTTACAAAAGTTTGGGAAGTTTAAGATTTCGTATTTTTTTCTAAAAGAACTCTCTACCGCTCACCAAGTCTGCATTTATTTGATCAAAAACATATTGTGAAATATTATTACGATTAAATGACTTGAATATATTGCAAAAAGTAATTTATTCCAAATTTTCAGCACCTTTAGCCCAGTCTTCAGTCCCATAATCCTTCAGAAATCATTCTAATTTGCTGATTCGCTGCTCAAGAAACAGTCCTTATTATTATCAATGTTGAAAATTACAGCTTAATATTTTTGTGTATTTTTTTTTCAGAATTCTCTGATAAACAAAGTTCAAAAGAACATCATTTATTAGAAATAGAAACCTTCTAACATTATAAATGTATTTACTGTTGCTTTTGATCAATCTTTTGCTTTTGAAAAAAATAATAATAATTGTAGTGACCCCACTATTTTGAACGATAGTGTATCTTTTCCAATGCTGGTAAATCTCACAACAAACTCAAAAGTAAGCACTTTTCCCATTGCCAGCATGTATATTTATAGTACACAGTATAAATATGCAAACTGGGACACAGTCTATGCTTAATGGATCAGCTACTTTCATCAAAAAACTTCTACACGCATGGGAAAAGTGGTGCTTTTTTAATTACAGTCTGAAATTATAGCCAGTTATCTCAACGGTTGATGAAACGTCGAGGTGTTTTTCTCCCGATGGCCTCAAGGAGGCAGTGTGTTTCTAAAAATAAAGCTCTCCTGCTCCCACCTTCGCTTTCTTCATCTCGGCCACCTCAGACTGCAGTTTCTTGAGCTCTCTCTCGTAGCGGCTCTGGTTCTTCAGCAGGCGAGCGTGTTCCTTCTGAGCGGCCTGCAGCTTCAGCAGGTCTCTGTTCATCTCCTTCAGACGCTTCTCGTAGTCCGACTTGATCTTACTGGCTTTCTCTTCAGTGTAGTTCTCCATGGACACTAAAATCACGAAGAATATTTGTGGAAGACTTACTTACTGGGATTATTAAAGCGCCTAAACACACAAATATTACTATTATTTTATTATTAAGAACCCGTTATTGTTGGTCACATTTGTCGGCCATCATACGTCATCTTATTTCAGAAAAGTATCCATTATAAAATCGACTGTTACTCCTCGTGAAGCGGAAATTGTTGTAATTTCCTTATGACTTTGGGATGTAATTGTTACTTTACTGAAATGAGTCAGTAATTCCAGTCTCACTTCCTATCGAAACTATGTAGGTTTCTAACAGATTTGCATAATGCCAGTCTATGGTCTTCATTGGCTGAACAGCGTCTTTGCCCCGCCCTCAAACACTGCAGTTGTATCGGAGACTGCAAGAGTTGTCGAGAAGATTTCTGCTGCCAAAGCAAATCCACTTCGATGAGATTGATACGGTAAAACCGATGCCATCTTTAATGTTCTTATAACTGTGTTTCAAATGCTGAAATTCAGATATGCTAATGAGCATTTGGTTTCTGACACTGTCGACCAATCACAACAGACTGGGCCATCTGACCAATCAGCTCTCAGAAAGGAGATTAGGAGACTTTTTTTAATGGAACCATTTCAGACACTGTGAGAAAAGAGCTGATGTAGTAATGGATATTATGAGAAAATAAAGTGTTTTTTGATCTTGGATGAACGTAAACCTGTTGTAGGAGATGACAGAACAAAATCAGGAACCTTTAAAAATATAAATGGCATAATTTTGTCCTGAAATCTTATTCTTGTGATTACAAAAACGACGTGATGTGGCAGACGCTCACTGAGGTTGTGCAGCACGCGGTCTCTCTCCAGCTGTGTGTCTCTGATCTTGTTCTGAAGCAGGATCAGTTTTTCCTCGTACTGGTTCTTCAGCGTGAGGAGCCGCCGCTGGCTGTTCTCCAGCTCATCGATGAGCCTCTGCTTGATCTCGATCTCGCACGTCAGGTCTGCAAGGTCGGCCTGCAGGTTCACTGAGAGAGGGGGAGCACAGGTTAAAGGGTTAGTGCGAATGAAAGGAACCGATTGGACGTTTGTAACAATCGCACCCCAGAATGCACCTTTCTCATCCGAGTCAGAGTCGGAATCCACCAAGCTTTCGTCGCTGTCAAACTCTTCCTCCTCCCTGGTCTCCTCTTCCTCCTCATCCTCATCACAGCCGCTCTCCTCGTGATCATCCTCCAGAAGAGGATACATGCCATCCTGCACAGGGTGAAAATTAAAGAGCATTGTATATATATATATACAGTACTGTGCAAAAGTTTTAGGCAGGTGTGAAAAAATGCTGTAAAGTAAGAATGCTTTCAAAAATAAACTTGGTAATAGATTATATTTATCAATTAACAAAATGCAAAGTGAGTGAACAGAAGAAAAATCTAAATCAAATCCATATTTGGTGTGACCACCCTTTACCTTCAAAACAGCATCAATTCTTCAAGGTACACTTGCACAAAGTCAGGGATTTTGTAGGCATATAGTTAGGTGTATGATTAAACAATTATACCAAACAGGTGCTAATGATCATCAATTCAATATGTAGGTTGAAACACAAT
This sequence comes from Opsariichthys bidens, assembly GCA_037194245.1. Lineage (NCBI taxonomy): Eukaryota > Metazoa > Chordata > Actinopteri > Cypriniformes > Xenocyprididae > Opsariichthys > Opsariichthys bidens. The sequence goes on along the minus strand of CM074312.1, from coordinate 3,593,697 downwards.
CATTAACTGAAACAGAAACAGCTGTGTAGGAGGAATAAAACTGGGTGAGGAACAGCCAAACTCAGCTAACAAGGTGAGGTTGCTGAAGACAGTTTACTGTCAAAAGTCATACACCATGGCAAGACTGAGCACAGCAACAAGACACAAGGTAGTTATACTGCATCAGCAAGGTCTCTCCCAGGCAGAAATTTCAAGGCAGACAGGGGTTTCCAGATGTGCTGTCCAAGCTCTTTTGAAGAAGCACAAAGAAACAGGCAACGTTGAGGACCGTAGACGCAGTGGTCGGCCAAGGAAACTTACTGCAGCAGATGAAAGACACATCATGCTTACTTCCCTTCGCAATCGGAAGATGTCGAGCAGTGCCATTAGCTCACAATTGGCAGAAAACAGTGGGACCCTGGTACACCCATCTACTGTCCGGAGAAGTCTGGTCAGAAGTGGCCTTCATGGAAGACTTGCGGCCAAAAAGCCATACCTCCGACGTGGAAACAAGGCCAAGCGACTCAACTATGCACGAAAACACAGGAACTGGGGTGCAGAAAAATGGCAGCAGGTGCTCTGGACTGATGAGTCAAAATTTGAAATATTTGGCTGTAGCAGAAGGCAGTTTGTTCGCCGAAGGGCTGGAGAGCGGTACACGAATGAGTGTCTGCAGGCAACAGTGAAGCATGGTGGAGGTTCCTTGCAAGTTTGGGGCTGCATTTCTGCAAATGGAGTTGGGGATTTGGTCAGAATTAATGGTATCCTCAATGCTGAGAAGTACAGGCAGATACTTATCCATCATGCAATACCATCAGGGAGGCATCTGATTGGCCCCAAATTTATTCTGCAGCATGACAACGACCCCAAACATACAGCGAAAGTCATTAAGAACTATCTTCAGTGTAAAGAAGAACAAGGAGTCCTGGAAGTGATGGTATGGCCCCCACAGAGCCCTGATCTCAACATCATCGAGTCTGTCTGGGATTACATGAAGAGAGAGAAGCAACTGAGGCTGCCTAAATCCACAGAGGAACTGTGGTTAGTTCTCCAAGATGTTTGGGCCAACCTACCTGCCGAGTTCCTTCAAAAACTGTGTGCAAGTGTACCTAGAAGAATTGATGCTGTTTTGAAGGCAAAGGGTGGTCACACCAAATATTGATTTGATGTAGATTTTTCTTCTGTTCACTCACTTTGCATTTTGTTAATTGATAAATATAAACTATTAACATGTCTATTTTTGAAAGCATTCTTACTTTACAGCATTTTTTCACACCTGCCTAAAACTTTTGCACAGTACTGTATATATATATACAGAGAAGTCTCTTATGCTCATCAAGCCTGTATTTATTTGATAAAAACCAGAAAAAAAATAGGAATATTGTGAAATATTATTACAATTTAAAATAATGGTTTCATATTTTAATGTCCTTCAAAATATAATTTATTTCTGTGATGCAAAGCTGAAATTTCATCAGCCATTACACCAGACTTCAATGTCACACGAGCCTCTAATATGCTTCATATACAGTAATTATGCCTAAAATATTATGCCTAATATATTACAACTTAATATTTTTAAGAAAAGAGTCACATAGCAGTGTTTTGTTATATTGCATCTTTATTCATGATTTAAACTTATTAAAATTAGAAATCTTTATGACTATGCTCAAACACTGCTGTACCACTTTATTTGGATAATATATTACGACTTATAATACTGATATGACTTAATTCCTGCAATATTCTCAAAAAAAAATTCTTTATATTATTCAACAGTATTATGGCTTCATTCTCAAAAAAAAAAAAAAAAAAAAAAAAAAAAACACTGGCGTATAACATTTTCCAGCAATAACACTTTATTATTGAAATTTCACAACTTTATTTCAAGACTAACGTTTGCTTGACAGTGGATTTTTTTCTATCGAAATATTAAGGTTTTATTCTTCCGATATTACAGCTTTATTGTCATTATGAATATGAATTTTACATTGCACTCCTTTTTTTCCTCAAAACACTCCAATTTCATTCATTTGGTCTTTATTCTCATGAAACATCAAAAATTATTCTTTCATTATTACCTCTTTATTCTTGCAAAGTTATGACTCTCTCGTAACATCACATTCTCATAAAACATTGTCATGCAACTTCATCCTCACAATATTACAACTCTCTTGGACCAGTTTGCATACGATGAATAAACCTGCTCTCTCTCACCTCTTCAGGTTCATTATCGGAGTCTCCATCTCCATTTTCTCGTCTCTCTTCATTTTCTCTGCTCAGCCCGTTCTCGCTCTTTTCTCCATTTTCTTGAGGATGAAGTTTGGCTCTCTTCTTCAAACCCTTTTCTTTATCAGGACTAAAAAAAAAAAAGACGATAGTGAACTATCATTAACGTTTCAACAGACAATCGACAGACTGACAGATGTAACCAATACAGCATTCCTCACACACAAAAAAATAATGGATCAGCCCATAATTCAGACAACATCTGATTCGAACGTCATTTAATAGTCGTGTAATCGCACCGCAGGGACTAATACAGAGGAGAGATTTATCCTGGCACTTCTGCTTTTTACCCCTTGACTTCTAGTAGTAATTCTGAAATGTTGGGTTCACAAATTACCCACGGCCTCTCTCACATTACGGCTACATTAGAGCAGGATGTTCCTGTAGTCATATTCATTATAACAGACAATTTACTGAGAGATAGTTGTATCCATGCCAGCTTGCCGTCCTTAGTTTGAGTCGGTCGGGACATACTGGCACTCACACAAACAGAGATAAATCTAACTCTGGCATATTTTACAGCCTCTGATTGGCTCAGTATCATAAAACAGAAGAGGGCGAGCAAATTCAAGACTTCCAAATAGACAATCAATCCAATGCTGAGAAAAATAAATAAATAATGAAAAGTATAATAAATTAAATGAAATAAATCACAGATGCATAACACTCCTCAGGCCTCACCTCTTCCTCCTCTGATTTCTCTCTTTCTTCTTTAGCCTCTCCACATCTAATTTGGCCTGACGAATCACATCGGTCATCTCTGCATCCATGGAAACAGAGGGGGAAGAGCCCAGAGGGTGTGCTGGACTGGACGGGTGGGAGGCCGGGTACGAAGAGCGCGCGGAGAGGCGAGACAAACTGCGCCTCAGAGACTCGTTCATGGCCTCACTCTCCAGCAGCTTAGACCTGAGAGACACAGAGAGACTTTGAGTCTTTGTTACGATGATAAAACATCCAAAATACAGCAGTGTTGCTGCTATTGTTACCTCAACTCTTCAATTTCTCGAATGTAGTTCTGGATTAAATTGCCAATCTCCTCATTCGTTTCACCTGCACAAAGAGTGATTTATTTAGCATAAAAGAAATGACAAGAAATTATGTTGTTTTTTTTTTTTGTTTTGGTGTTTTTTCAGTCCCTCCAGAAAAACGCGATTATGCGATCGCTTGATTTCATGCATAATCAGCCAAAGTCCGCATATTTATGCGGGGGTCGCATTTTTTCAAATATGCCGCACTTTCGCCGCATAAATTGCCGATTTCAGCAAGAAAAATATGCGAAGCGAAGCAGTTTCCCGCTCTTTTACATGATAGTGGGGGCAAATTATTATATAGTATAATATAGCTACAGAACTTATTTGACTCAATGTTTTGTAATTTTGAGCCATGTGTTGATGAAGGTCTGAAATAAAACAGAATGAGAACTTCAATATTCTGTGATTTAGTAATTCTGCCTCTTTACATGAAGGTAGTATCTAGTGAGAACAGGGTGTTGGGGGGGGAAATCACCTTTTTTTCCTCTTTTGCATCAAAAACCGCAGTTTTTGCAAGTTCCTGCAATTTCATCGCATAAAATTGCAAAAATATCCCGCATATTCCATCGCATTTTTTAAGAAAACGTGCCGCATAATCAAGGATTTTTGCCCGCAACAATCACAAAAAAATCCCGCGTTTTTCTGGAGGGACTGCTTTTTTAACACCAAGCCGTTTTCATGGCAAAAACTCTACTTGAGTAACTAAAATTTCAAAAAGAAACTAAATAATATATTTAAGCGATTTCTGAGAATCGATGCTGAGCACTGCGAATTTTTTAAATCGACCCAAACAAACCCGCCTCGCTTCATTGCTTCATTGCACGCAATGCGAGAGTGGATGTCTTCATTATAGCAGAAGTGAAGCAAAATAAAGCTTTAGGGAAAAATAAAGCAAAGATGGCAAATGAACAACAAGGGAGGACAAAAAAGTACATGTTGTTAGTCACCAGCAGATTTTACTCTGGTATGGAGCATCCGTTTTCCAGGCCTTCCCGCTTAGGTTTCTCACGGTGGAAAGCTTTTCTAATATTTACGGTGGCCGGGAAGTGCAAAACAACATTACAAAGTGTGAAACACTTTTACGAAACTTGAGACAAATTTACATTTTGGAAAACATTTTTACCTATCATAAAACACAATTACATGGGGAAAACACTTTTACATTTTAGAAAACAAATTAACAAGACGCAAAACACTTTTACCAGTCCCGAAACAAATTTACAATGACAGATTCTTCACGGAAAGGGAAGTGACGCGGTGAAAGGTGTTGTTGTTGGTGTAAATTCGTGTTGTAGTTGTGGAGTAAATGGCGTAAATAAAGTTTATGGTGAGCGAACATGGACGTTTTGCCCGTTTTGTGGCAAACACATGAGCAGCTTAACGCGGTTTAGCTTTACGTGTGTCAGTGTTTGGAGTTTCTAAAAGACGAGGATCAGACGGAAACACAGGGGAACGTCTCGACAGCCGGACAGTGCTAAGCAAAGTAAGTTACACTTCCGGTGTGTGGGACATTCCCTTTCCGTGAAGAATCTGTCATTGTAAATTTGTTTCAGAACTGGTAAAAGCGTTTGGCGTCTTGTTAATTTGTTTTCTAAAATGTAAATTTGTTTCGTCCTCGGTAAAAGTGTTTTCCCCATGTAATTGTTTTTAATGATAAGTAAAAATATCTTCCAAAATGTAAATTTATCTCGAGCTTCGTAAAAGTCTTTCACTCTTTGTAATGTTGTTTTGCACTTCCCGGCCACCATAAATATTAATGCGTGTCCTAAAGCTCTTGCCTGATCATTTCCCTTCTTTATCAAGTGATACTCCACTGAGCTTTTCTCTTTTGTAATGTCTCTCAGGCATCTCTCTGTCTACAGTCTTTCTTCAAATCTCCCTCTCTCTCCTCCACCATCATGAGGAGACACGCCCCTTACTGCTGATTGGCTACAAGTGTGTTGTGGCGCTCATTCCACAGTTTTTCTCAGAAATCGATTACTGCACCTTTAAAACATTTTTTTCTGAAACTAAATTTGAATGAACTTCGTTCACCATTTCTTAAAACACTTATTTACATTTCAAATTTGCACTCATCAAAACTGTACATAAAATTGTCTATATTGTATATTTGTATTTTTATTCCTTTATTCTTTTTTATCATCTGTGTCTTGTCTTGTCGCTGTCACTTTGTTGCACTGTGGAGCTTCTGTCACTAAAAAAAATTTCTAGTATGTGTAAACATACCTGGCAATAAAGCTCTTTCTGATTCTGATTCTGATTCAAAACCTTTTCAAGGGTGTCAACAGTATAAAACAATTTTCTCAGAGTACAAATAATACAATTCCAAGAAATGGAGGCCTTCAGTGGCCAACTGAGACAGTAAATAACTACACCAACTACACATAATGCAATGTTAATGCCCTCTCCCGCCACTAGGGGGTCTCTCACCAGTCTTAGTGAGCAGCAGGTTGACTCCGTTGGTGAGCAGCTGGGTGACTCGAGTGTTGAGGTGGTCGATGGTTTCCTGCATGGCTTTGACCCGCATACGTAGAGTATCGTTCTCTTTCTGGAGCATCGAGTTCTCCTGAAACAGATCGCTAAACCCCTCAGATCCGTCGTCACAGGGCACCCGCTTTCCCTGAAAAAACCCAGAGCGCAAAAGACTGAGCAACAAAAAGCTACAGGCATTGACCTTGTCCTGCCCAAGCAACAGACCCCCAATCCTTTCGAACTCGGTCTCTCTGTCAGGACGGCTCAACTCTCTCAACGCCATCACAGCGAATCGCTAACTTCTTCCAGCGGCCGTTTATTATCCAGGTCAGGCTGAGGCGCTACGCCGCATTAACCCTAGCGAGATCCCATGAGCTGAACCATGTTATCATGACCCACAAGCCCACCGCTCAGACTTCCTCATCTCCTGGACTTATTACATAAACAGCTAGAGCTCCAACTGGGTGGCAGTGAAGGAAAGAGAAGAAATAACAAGTGTATGCATGAAAAAGTGTCACTATCTACTGTAAGTTCTCTATTTGATTTAGTAACCGAGGAAGTCATTGTTTAGCTGCTTGATGACACTTTAATGTCAGCTTGAATTGTTTCCTCTTGAGTAAAACAAACAAGTAATATTACATCTTGACATTTAAAGTCAATTCTGCTATCCTGATTACTCAAGGGACTTGGTACTTCTGGTACTTCCACCCAAAAAACAAAAAATCTATCATTCTAGCCCATATGATATCCTCACAAAAGCAAAAATTAAGATTTGAGAGCAATGATGGAGGGCAACCCGATCTGTCACCATGAGCATGATTATGAAAAAATTTGAGCATTAAGCCTCAAATGTCAACTGTACATTGGTTTGGTTTCTTTAAATAATTTAAAAAGTAAACATATGCATGTGCAAAAAACCCTTTTCCCTTCCTACTCTAGCTTATGGTACTGAGCAAGGTATGAAACTTGTATTGTGAGCGCTTCCTGTGTTATTTGCCAATTCATGAAGAATCGCTTGTTTGTTTTCCTCACTTGTAAGTCGCTTTGGATAAAAGCGTCTGCTAAATGACTAAATGTAAATGCATGTAATAATAATAATAATAATAATAGGGGCTTTCACACTATGTTGTTCTAGTTATAATCTAGCCACCAGGGTGGTTCCCAGAGAACTATCACCGTTTTCCTGGTTTCATTCGCAACGCCAGTAGGAACTCTGAACTGACGTGAACTGAGCTTGTTGTGATTTTATTTTGACGGCACGGCTGACTTTTATTTTGGGCGTCGCTGAGAACAGCTCAGCCAGATTCTCCGTCTTCAGCCATTAGTTTACGATCAGTCCTGTCTAATGCGTTATTAGAGAGAACGGTTATAAAAAATAAAGTAAACAGCGTATGAAAAGTATTAGCTTTTTCCATGTGGTTGATGTCCAATGTTGCTAGCTGAGCAGAAATACAATAATTTGCGCTTCGTCCGCTCAAAGTCACACTGGAGTTGAGATGTCAATCTATCACTATTTTCCATGTTTGTAGAGTCCGTTCGTAGAGTAAATGTACATGGCTTTTTATGGCGGGTGCTCGTGTTTCGCGTTCGTTGACAGTTACATCATTGGTAGTTCCTTTTGTGCTGGGTTAGACCTTTTACACTGTGAAGTAGTGGTGATTCACCTCTCACATCGTGGCGCGCTCTAAACACACCTCGAGCATGCATAATAATAGTAATAGCACCTTTGACGATTACAAAATCGTGGCATCCGTAATCGCGATTAGAAATTCGATTAATTGACCCTTTGCAAACAGTTTGATTGACAGGCGATCTGACCAATCATAACCCCGAATTCGCCATTTTGTCCGACAAAGCAGTCAGGGGAGTTAGTAGATTAACGTTGGTGATCTTGAACTTGAAAAATTGTGTGTCCTCACGTCTTTCCACACTTGAAACAACATTCCTTCTGATGTTCATTCATGTTTATTTGATGCTATAAATGAGCTACAGCGATCTGTCACGACACATTAAAGAGACACTAGACACTATTTATTGATTAAACTTCTTTAAAAAATTACGATATATTAAATATGAAACGGTTTGTGTCTGTCCACGCGTTGTCAGTGCGATGTATTTTTCACTGCATGAGAACATGATGTGTGGCATGAGAGCGCATGACTTGTCGGACAAAGCAACGGTAACTAAAGGGGGCGGGTCTGTGTGAAGGGTCGACAACTAACCCTAAAGAGTGTGAATAGATACAAAAACATACGAACGAGATCATTTGAATTCGTAACCAATCATAGTGATGTTTTAACTACAAACGTTTTACCTACAAACAAGTCAAACCGTATGAAATAGATGATTTGTAGGTAATCCATCACCATGAAGGTCCACGCCTAAACCTACCCTTCAAATGGTTTGTGAGTAGGTCGTACAAAAATGCATAAAAGTGAGCATTTGAGTTGAAGGTCCACCGTGAAGGTCTACCCTAAACCAAACCCTAAATATTGCTGGATGAGGGCCAGATTTTCAGCTAATGATGACGTTTTTTCTGGCTGTTCCTCATTCAAATGGCTTCAACACATTTAGACTATAGCGTACAAGTAGTGTGGACTATGTTGTGTACTTTATTTCGTAATTTTAGCAGCTTGACAGCCCCAGTGTCAATTCACTCTCATTGTTTTGAAATGAACAAGTCAAGACATTCAACAAATCATTTTTTGTTTTTCCCACAGAAGAACAATTTATGATATGGGGGTGAGTAAATGATGACAGAATTTTGATTAGGGAGTGAATTTTTGTGTGTGTGTGTGTGTGTGTGTGGGAGGGGATTCCCTACGTTATGGGGACCAAATGTCCCCACAGGTATAGTAATACTAGTAAATTTTGATCTTGTGGGGACATTTTTTGGTCCCTATGAGGAAACAAGCTTATAAAATCATACAGAACGATCTTTTTTGAAAATCTAAAATAGCAGAACATGTTCTGTGATGGGTAGGTTTAGGGGTAGGGGGACAGAATATACAGTTTGTCCAGTATAAAAACCATTACGCCTATGGAATGTCCCCATAAAACATGAATGTCCCCATAAAACATGTGTGTGTGTGTGTGAAAAGATGCCTGCTAGAGACTACATCTTCCCAGAATCCCACAACCTTTCAGGTCCTCCTCCTCACCGCTTTGTACTCCATTAACTCCATCTGAAGGCGCGCGATCTCTGCTCGTAAGGCGCTGATCTGCTGACTGGTTTTATCCTGGTTCACGATCACTTTGTTCTTGATGTTGCGAGCGCGATTGGCGTACTTCAGAGTGTTCAGGGTCTCCATGAAGTCACGGTCAGAGGGGCTCACACAGGCGATCATCACAGTCCGACTAGGTACATAGACACACAATAGAAGAAGACAGGAATTCATAAGGGTCTCTGAGATCTTTCACAGACAAACACACACACAAGACTGAAAGATAAAACACCCAAACAGATGAGAGATAAACAAAAACGCTCTTATGGACCGCACACACGCAGCCTGCATATTTTCGTGGATGCGTCTGGGACTGAGCGCCACTGTCTGCAGTCCCTCATGTTTAATTCAATCAACTCCCCCTCTGAACCCACATCATAAGAGTATATGGGCAGCCTGTGCCGTCCACTGTGGGTTGAGTGACCCAACACTGCGCTTCCACGCTGACTGATGCAGTGCACCGTAAGCATTCATTAACCTTCAAGACACAATGACTGCACTGTGAACAGCAGTGTTTACAAGTGCGTGAACCATCCGAGACTGGTAAACAAAGAGTGTGAGACCAACTGTTTCTACGACTTGAAGCTTTCAAGATGAAGTTTCATATAGTGAATAAATAATGGATAATTATAAAATAATTAAAATAAAATAATTAGAGCTGCTATTTTAATGTAATATTCAAAATTAATACATTTTAAAATATTTTTTGTATTATAAAAAGAAAAAATTATTTACAGATTTTCTCAGTCATGCCCTCTGACTTGTGTAAATTCTGAAGTAATTAGATTGTTTTTCCAAAATACATAATTTAGAAAAATCATAAATATTTAAAATTAAATATTTTTTTAAATAAAAAAAAAAAAAAAAATATAATATATATATATATATATATATATATATATATATATATATATATATATATATATATATATACACACACAGACACAGAGCTCTTTCATGTCTTATATATATATTTACAAAATTATCTCATTAATTGAATGTATATATAAATTCTGTAATAAGTCATTTTCCTAAAAATAATACATTTTTTAATGTAAATAAAACTGATAAAACTAATATACTATAAATACTATAGAGACCATCCCTAGTTCTAACCCAACCCCTTACAGACTATTTTCATTATCTTAGATCTTTATCTTATTATCACACTTGTAGTTCGGTTGGTTTGGTCCGGACCAAAAAACAAAACTAAACATATAGTCCTGGTCCGCTTAGCGTTCACACTGGCATTTTTAACAGTGAACCTTAAGTTACCGAACCAAATGCATAGAGATACGGTCTCAACCTGATTGGTCGGGTTTTATGACGTATATTTCGTGACGGAGCTCGCTTACCAAACATTCAAAACAACGCTGTGTTCTGGATTAAACACCATCATTTTATGCGTGTACATATGCTTTATTTTTACCAGCTGAGAACTCATGAAGAGCTCATAAAATGTTCAAAACAGCAGCAGGATTTCCTCCGTTGTATGCAGAAACAAATATTGATGAGGCGCTTCACCTCCTCGTTGCTCCACGTTTGCCCTCGACTCATTTTGGATGCACCGATCTTTCCGCGTCGTCAAATCGGTGACTTGTAGTGTCGCATCTTGTGACATCACGTCCTGTTTTTGGTTTGTTTATGTGTCTTTGGTCCGTGTTGTGTTCATAAATCAATCGAACCGCACCAGAGTTCGTTTGGAAGCGGACCGAGACCCATCTTTTTAGCGGTCTCGGTCCACACCAGGGTTCGGATGGCAGCGTTCACATGTGTTCAAACGAACCGCACTAACTGAGCAATCGAACCAAACATGACAAGTGTGAACGCACCCATAATTTAACATAAAACAAAAACATGACAAAGTCATGTTGCCATGTTTGTGGGCACTAAAAGTTACAAAAAGAGACTGAATAATGTCTTATTTTACTACAACAATAACTGTGTCTTGTGAGAAGGTGTGGTACAGTAATTATAATTATCATATTTTAAAAACAATAGAAGTCAACAAAATGACAACAAAACTAACAAAGCTTAGTCTTCAGTGCTACCTGAATAACTTCTTAAAATGACTAAATGATGTCTTTGCATCTAAAATTTCGAGAATTAGGGGTAGGGTTAATCTACAGTAATTATAACTTGCTTATTTTAAGAACAATGATTGTGTTGTATGATACATAAACACACGTGTGTGTGTGTGTCTCCACACAGCAGCTCTGTTCTAGAGCCTAGTGAGCTCACCACACAACATTCTCATATTCAAAACCTGAGCGCAATGGAACACACTTTTGAACTGAGTTGAACTGAGCCTTAAGTCCAAAGTACTGTTCACTTTTAATATGCACATGAGGGTTAGAGTACAGTGCAAGTGACGTAAATTTCATGTGTGACCGGATTTTTGTATGCTCAGGTCGCACGTGTGCATTAATTTTTTTTTTTTGCAGTAATTAGTTTATCCACAAGGTGTCAACCGTGCCCTAGGGGCGTCAATTCACAAGATAGTCGAAGAAAACATGCATAAACGGAACAAACCGGAACGCATGCGAGCTACAGCGACAACGGAGCCCTATATAGACGAGTGATTGTGCGAAGAGGTCAGAAAGTACCCTCATTTGTAGCTGTGACGAGCAGGGCGGGCGAGAGCCGTGAGGGAACGGCGCGAGGCCGGTGACGCGAGAGTTAACGAGCTTCAGGTGCTCGGCGCACCGGTCTCGAGTCCCCACGGAGGAGCTCCGGAAGCATAAAGGAGGAGCGACGACAGGGAAGGACGAGAGAGGACCAGGCCTGGATTTTATGTTGTGTTTTATTTGGTTTGTGTGGGCGGCAGTCGCCGTGAGGAACTGCCGCCCTTATACTTTTTGTTTGTTTATTTGTTTATTAAATATGTTAAATGTTCGCCGGTTCCCGCCTCCTTCTTCCCATATTTACGAACTTTGTTACACTGGTGCCGAAACCCGGGAGGAAGGAGGGACATGCTGTCGAAGAGCCCTCGCTGCTGAGGGGGATCGCGGTGCTGAGGAGATCGGGCAGCGCGGGAGTGAAGACCGCGAGTGGCTGCCCGAAGCGGTGGTACTGGAGCAATCGAGTGATAGGTGGGACGGGAAACTCGCTGCCGCGCCCCTGGGACGAGGTGGGGTGGCGGCCGTCCAAGAGGGAGCGGAGGAGCCGCCGTTCGCCGGGGGCCGAAGCCTGCTGCCTGCCGCCGTAACGGGGAGGAGCCGCCGTCCGCCGTGGGCCGAGGCCAGCTGCCTGCCGCCGGAGCGGGGAGGAGCAGGGAACGGCGGGCTCGCTGCCGGCTGCCCTCATGAGGAGGAGTCATCGCCGGCCGCCAGGGGGCGGAGGAGGATCGGGCCGTCCACCGAGCGTCCAGTGCCATCGCATGGCACCGCGAGGAAGAGCCTCTCGGCGGGCGGAGGACCGAGCGGCAGTGTGTCTGGGAGCCGGACCAGGAATTTTTTTTTTTTTGCTTTGTTTTCCTCTCTCCACTCTCTCGTCCTTGTCGCTCCTTGTGCTTCCGTCTCCTTTTCTCTCGTCTCGTCTGTCCTTACCCCCATGCGCTGCGGCCACGGACTGGCCCCCGGGGGGGGGGAGTAGGCGCAGCCTCGTGGGTACCCCCCGGCCTGCGAGGGGCGATGGGGGTATGTGACGAGCAGGGCGGGCGAGAGCCGTGAGGGAACGGCGCGAGGCCGGTGACGCGAGAGTTAACGAACTTCAGGTGCTCGGCGCACCGGTCTCGAGTCCCCACGGAGGAGCTCCGGAAGCATAAAGGAGGAGCGACGACAGGGAAGGACGAGAGAGGACCAGGCCTGGGATTTTATGTTGAGTGTTATTTGGTTTGTGTGGGCGGCAGTCGCCGTGATGAACTGCCGCCCTTATACTTTTATTTTATTGTTGGTTTATTTGTTAATTAAATATGTTGAATGTTCGCCGGTTCCCGCCTCCTTCTTCCCATATTTATGAACTTTGTTACAGTAGCATTAAAGAATACAAAGATGTTTACTTGGGTTGTAACTCGTGGTGAGAGATTGCTCAAAACTGTGCATGCATCCAATGCCTGTGTACAAGTCAAATGAAGTATACTTTGTGCGTTGGACTGTGCGCGTACGGGCTTTAGCCTAGACTATTATATAGATGTGTATATGGGATATAACTTGTGGCAAGAGATTGCCCAGGGACTGGAAGTTTTTTAAAGCACATGCATTGACCGCCAGTGTATGCGTACACACTATACGTACAACTGTGCACGTAAAACGAAGTATATTTTGGGCTTTATGATGTGTAAGTGTGTATCAGACGTTACCTGTTTCCTCCCAGCGAGTCCTGCAGCAGGCGTGTGAGTTTGGAGTCTCTGTAAGGCACATGACCCGCCTTCTTACTCTGATCTCCCAATGCACTGATCACATTACCCAGGGCCAGCTGCCAAACACACACACACACACACACAAACACAAAGAGAGAGACCCGGTCACGCTCCATCGCATGCTGCTATCTAAGATTAAAAGCTTTTAAATAGCTTCTCTTACAAATGAGTAACTAGGCTCTAAAACAATAGAGCTCTATTTGGCTCAGAACAATGGCACTTCTTGGCTTTCCTCCAGGCTTTAGCTCTTCATCAGAACTCTCTCACAATGAAATTACCTTTACTTCCCTTCATCTACTCTGACAACTACTCGAAACCAGCAATAATGAATCTAGGATGAGGCACAACTAATGCCATATGAATATCACACCGTAGTTAACGTGGAAAAACATGACTCAGCTAAAAGGATCTTCATAATTATGATAATAAAGTCTAGGTATTGCGAAAATCCCTGACAAAGCCAGTTTTGTGGTGTCAAGCTGTTGGTTTAGTGCTCATCTGAAAACTTTTTTGAACATTTATCTAGTCATGGTTAAAGGGATAGGTCATGATCCACTCTCAAAATAAATTGTGGACACATCCACCTTGTTTACTATTACTATTTTCATCTTCATGATAATTAATTGAATATATATATATATATATTTTTTTTTTCTTTTAAGACAAATTTGTATAATGACATGGGTATTACACTGGTATTACAACTTAAACATGATATATGAAGACATTTCATGCGTCCTCATTTTAAATGGCTTTAAAAACTTACAAAACAATGTTTTATTAAAAATGCAGAATGTTTTCTGGTAGGTTTAGGGGTAGGGTTAGTTGGTAGGGAGAGAATGTACAGTTTGTACAGTATAAAAACCATTACGCCAATGGAATGTCCTCACAAAGATAGCAAAACAAACTTGTGTGTGTGTGGTATATATATATATATATATATATATATATATATATATATATATATATATATATATATATATATATATATATATATATATATATATATATATATATATATATATAAATAAATACCGTGTTTCCCACAGGACTTTTAGGACTAATTAGCATATTTAGGATGTCATTGCATTACGTTCAGACCAGTTTTAGGACTTCAGATCTGTTTTGCTTCTACTCCCTGACCTTTATTTATATCATTTATTGGAGGGTGAACATTAAAAAATATATATATCTTATATTTATTAAATACTTCAGTTCATCATTGTGTTTTCAAAGTAATTATATTAAAATGATGGCGTTTTCTACTTTTATCGTTGGTTTAATTGTAGTTTGCTTGACTAGAGTTTGTAGCAAGACTAGCTGCTGTTTTAATATTGTACATTACTGGGTTAAAATTATTTTTCTCCATTTGCACAGTGGTAAAATTTTAATCATTACTTAATACACAGCTTTATATATATATTTTCAGAATGGCATGCACTGATGAAGCGCGCACAATAACACCAAAGATATTTTTTAAGAAACAAAATACTGTAAATTTTCATTCGAATGACTCCTGTAAATAACGAGGCTGGACGAGGCCGCAGTGTACAGATAGCTGACCTCCTCCTCTGAGCTGACCAGCCGTGAGGTCACTCCTAGCCTTAGTAATCCTGAAGACTTTTTCAGGTGTTTTCATTAGCTCTGCAGGACAGCGGCTCTCTAGGACCGAACTTTCCTACCCCTGGTTTACCCAAAAAGTCGCTAGTTTTGTCACTATCTATCTTTAATGGAAACACTATGTATCTTTAATGTGGGAAACACTGATATATATTTATGCATCTATATCTTAAAAAAATCATGTGTCTTCTAAAGCCAAATGATAGTTGAAATTTAATTTAGCACTTACAAAAAAATCTTGAATTCCACTCTTGACTGGAAAACAGCAGCCTGGACATTCTGCTAGTTAACCCTTCTCGCATTTCACGAAAAAAAATAACATTGTTTTCAGCAGCAAGGTGTTGCGAAACACCCTCAGAATCTCATTTTTGAACGAACCATCCCTATTATAGTTCGGATTGGGGGAGTCTGCGTACCAGGCCACAGTTGATGGAGATGCCCTCTCTCGCTCTCTCTCCTGTGGCTCCTGTGCGTTTGAGACGCTCCGATCCCGCCAGGTCCACAAAGTGAAACTTGGCAGAAAGAGTCTCGTACTCAGGCTGAGAGATGGGGCTATCAGATACACCGTTCATCTCTCCATTCACCTGGAGTGAGAGAGGGAAGAGTAAAGACAGCTTTAAGCTACTACCACAAACATCTTCTTAAATTACATGTGCAAGTGCATTTTCAGTTTGTACTGACATGTTCAGTGTTGACGTTTCTAATGCCAGTGGTTTTATATAATTACTTTAAAACTTACGACCTGCTTAAACTTGCTTTGTAATCCAGTAGTTTAAGCTTACGGCTCTCGACATGATGTATGCAGCTTTAATTAATATTCACATGTGTTGTCAGTTGGTCTTGGCACGCAGTGCATGTTTTCTAAAGCAGCTGATGCTCGTGTGTTGATGTCTTTGGCAGGGCCGTACCAGCTGTGGCTGCGGACACACTCTCATCTGGCAGAGGTGGATGGTGAAGATGGCATGAGAGCGGGAGCTCTGGGCGTTCATCTGTGTGCTGGCGGTGGTGCGGGACAGAGCGCCCAGCTTCAGACACTGCAGGAGCTGTGGAGAACGTGCAGGTGTGAGTGTGACGAGCGCTGACAGAAATATCTACTGTACTGTTTATTCTATATAGCTCAAGTCATCTAAATTGCCGTTTTAAAAAAAAATAAACATGTAAACAATGAAAATGTCTCAGGTTACGACTGTAACCCAGGTTCCCTGAGAGAGGGAACGAGACGCTCCTTCGAAAGGGAACTACGTTTACATAGCATTTAACTTCTGTAATGCATCATTTTTGAGTTTATTTATACCATTTATTGTAGGGTGAACATTACAAAATTGTGTTTTCAAAGTAATTATATTAAAATGATGGTGTTTTCTACTTTTATCGTTGGTTTAATTGTAGTTTGCTTGACTAGAGTTTGTAGCAAGACTAGCTGCTGTTTTAATATTGTATATTAGTGGGTTAAAATTATTTGCACAGTGGTAAAATTTTAATCATTACTTAATACACAGCTTTATGTATATTTTCAGAATGGCATGCACTGATGAAGCGCGCACAATAACACCAAAGATATTTTTAAGAAACATAATACTGTAAATTTTAATTCAAATAAATAAACGAGGCTGGACGAGGCCGCAGTGTACAGATAGCTGACCTCCTCCTCTGAGCTGACCAGCCGTGAGGTCACTCCTGTAGTGTAGATCCCTCCACTCCCATCCTCATGGATCTTAATGTTGGACTTCCTGCTTCGAGCCTCAGGATCACGTGCGCTGTCAAACAGGTCCAGGATCTCCTCGTTATAGAGCTGCAGGACAAACGCACACACTTTGTGACCTTCAGAGGGTAGAGGTCAAAAGGCCAGAGCCCCGCATGTTTGACCTCGGGAAGCCCAGAGACCACACAAGCTGGTAAATGGACAAGGAAATGATAAATAATGATCACGCAATTCACAACATAACAACAAAACCGCAACCCAAGAAAAGAAAGCAGCGAACGGGGGTTTTCCCAGCTTCCCTCACCAGACGCAGAGGGTCCAGATAAAATCGATTTAGAGTTCAAAACAATACATCAAACTGCTAACAGAGAAAAAAACAATACACAAAGTGCACAAAAGAAAGGACGAGCCTAATGAAATAAGGGCATCTCAATGCCCTATTAAAGCCGCCCCGGGGGACGCGGTCCGTTCACAGCCGCAGGACGCGAGACAAATCTGTCGAGTCCTTCTCCTCGGTGAGCCGCCTTTCTGCTGAACAAACAGCAGCCTGTGCCAGACAGCAAGCGGCACGGATCGTTAAAACGTCCTGTTACAGGTTTAAACTCATTACCTAAGCCGGGTCTTTACGCGAGGAAGGGGTAATCGGTTTACAGCTGCACTGCTGTCTGCTGAACGCCTCCTCCTCGCCTGATATCGGCGCAAATGACGAATAAATACGAACTTGCGAGGGGGTTTTCTCCATGTCATCAAGAGCAGTTCCCTCTCAATCACATTCGTTATGAGACGATGAAGGCCAGATAAATGGAGTCAAGACACCAGCCATCTGCCAACATACCTTATACACACTTTAAAAATGATTATTGAAGATGGATAAAAGATTAATGCAGTATGTTTTTCTAGAAAATCTACTTAAAGGTGAAGTGTGTGAGTTTTTTTTTGTTAAAAAAAACACCAGTTTATTAGTATGCCATCTCGTTCAAGAGTGTGAACATTGAGCTTTTCAGGCACCATCTAAACAGTTATCCAAAGCGACTTACAAGGGGAGCAATTAGGGGTTAGTTGTCTTGCTCAAGGACACTTTAGTCGTGGTATTGAAGGTGGAGAGAGTGCTGTTCATTCACAATCCCCACCTTCAATTCCTGCCGGCGTGGGAATCGAACCAGCAACCTTCAGGTTACAAGCCCGACTCCCTCACCACTAGGCCACGACTACCACCTTCAAGCCATCCCAGGTGTACTTGACTATCTTCTTTCAGACAAACACAATCGGAGTTATATTAAATCCTTCTGAAGCGAAGCAATGTGTTTTTGTAAGAAAAATATCCATATTAATAACTTCATATATAAATAATCACTGGCTTCCATTAACGGCCATACATGAGTTTATTTCGAAGAGTGACCTCTGACCCGACACATGATGTATTGACAAATGCAGAATGGTCTTTTTTTCAATAGAGCAAAACGAAACGCCGGTCACAAATTAGTCTAAAACAAGAATTTTTAAATAGAATTGAGTTTGTTCCCCAACTCCATTTGTTTGAACCGCAAGAGTAATCTACTCTCACCCAATTTTTTCGCTACGCCAATATCATACGCCAGAACTCGACTCTCTCATAAATGCAAGGATGGAAGCAAGTGATTACAGTTTACAACAATGGATGTTTTTCTAATAAAATGCATCGCTTTGCTTCAGAAGAGGCAGGATATTTTTGAATCTGTTGCCTTTGGCTTGCTTAAGTTGGGGACGCTTGCTTGATATTCAGCAGTGTTTTTGATATGCCTGCATTGGTGTCGTTGTATGCGAACTGAGCTGAGCCGGACGATTACGTCGCTGTTTTCTCCAGTGCTGATATACAGAAATTAACTAGACTAATAACTACTGATATTTGCAACGGAATGAATCAATAATACATAGAATAAGCTGCACAACGACACCATGTTCTTATTAATGTAAAGCTGCTTTGCCACAATTTGCATTGCAAAAAGCGCTATATAAATAAAGATGACTTGACTTGAATATAACTCCAATTGTGTTTGACTGAAAGAAGAATGTCGTATATACTTAGAATGGCTTGAGGGTGAGTAAATCATGGGATGATTTTCATTTTGGGCTGATCTATACCTTTAAGTACAGTCCGCTCACTCATATCCATCAATCTCTTTCCAGCTCAACCTATAGCATAAGTTGGGGTTTGGCTGCTATAGCAGGCAAAGCCAGAAGGGCTTTCCAAACTGCACTTAACCCAGGTTAACGTCGTTCTAAATACTGCTTTTAACCCTGGGTAAAGGAACGTTTCACACTCGTAATTTAGAAGCGGGGTTATGAAACCCTGCCCTGGAGCACCGCTTACGCCAAACTTGTTCAGTGTGAAACGATGCAGTGTTAGACTGTTACAGCTAGACGCTTAGCAACAGACAACCCATCATGTCCTCATATTTGCCTGCTTTGGACAGTCACTGAAACACTGTATATAAACAGTAAATGAAGCATCTGAGAGGGAAAATGTCAGCTGTGGTGCATCATGTCAAAAAATGCAAATACGTTGGATGGGTTTATTATAAGTGAGACACTCACATTCATTCTAGACAGTGTTATTAGCCTACACAATTGCATAGACATGGTAACACAGCTAAAAGTATTGCTAATATGTTTTTTATTGAAATTAGCCTACATTAACCTGTTGAGACATGCCTTCACAAGCCTCTGTAAGAGCTGGGTTTGTGATGTTTGAGTTGGGGGAGGAGTGTTACGCAAGGTTTGTTTGAAAACATGCTGTATTTTTGTAATTCCTCGACGTGCCACTAGTGTCGCCGAAACTACATACTTCACCTTTAAGCACTTTGAGTTAAATGTGAAATTGTTTTGCAACTGTGAAATCTTGGGCAACAACCACCACAATTAAAATAATTAACATCATAAAGAGAACCAAATGGCAGTAAAACTTTGGTATTAAAAAGGTTCTATTTTTTTGGCCAATCTACTAAAGAGTCTCACCTCCAGGAACTGGGCGCTGACTTTGAAATCTGGAGGGGGCATGTCAGCGTTCTGTGCTTCAAGTCTGCGTTTTTGGATGCCCTGGAAGAGTTGTCGGACTGCCCGAGGGATGATGCCCAGCTCTTCCTCTGACACGGATAAGTCAAAGCCTGTGCCCATGGTGTAGGTCTTTCCTGAACCGGTCTACATGACAGAATAAGATGTACAATGTGTAGTTTTTGTACAAGATTATCAGCATCAAAGCGTTATCAATGGTTACTTTTCTTTTTGAAAATATTTCTTTGTGATTTTGGGGTTTTTATTGGGTCATTTACATTTTACTTTTACATTTTAGTCATTTAGCAGACGCTTTTATCCAAAGCGACTTACAAGTGAGGAAAACAAACAAGCGACTCTTCGTGAATTGGCAAATAACACAGGAAGTGCTCACAATACAAGTTTCATACCTTGCTCAGTACCATAAGCTAGAGAAGGAAGGGAAAAGGGAAGGAAAGGGTTTTTTTTTTTTTTCCACCAGCAGGGAGCAGTGAAGGAGAAGGTTCTGGAGAGTGATTTTGTGCCTCTCTGTGACGGTACCACAAGCCTGCGCTCCTTTATTGATCGCAGGCTTCAAGTGGGGACGTAGCATTTATTTTTTAGTAGGTCTCATTTGCTATTAATTGTTATTAAATTGTACTAGATAATGTATTACAGCAAGAAGCAATTGCACAAAATTAAATTCTCAAATTCTCGACATACTGTACTGAAGGCTGCAAAAATGCTAGTTATAGGGCCCTATTTTAGCAATCTAAGCTCATGGTTTGAAGCTCATGGTGCAGGTGTCCGAAATGGTGTGGTCCAAAAGGGTTGTACCTCGTCTCTTAATAAGTCATGGGTGTGTTTTAGGCATAACGTGCAATAAATCAATCAGAGCGTCATCTCCCATTCCCTTTAAAAGCCAGGTGTGCTTGCACCGTGGTATATTCGCTATTTACATGGAGGAATACAGACACCCTCAACCTGACGAGTCAGTTTAAATATGTGTGTATTGGCATGATGGTCAAATAATTAGACAATTTAGCCTTCACAAACAGTTTGATTGACAGGCGATCTAACCAATCATAACACAGAATCCGCCATCTTAACAGGGGGTCGGTTTTACGAAGAGTCAATTGCAGACATCATTACTGAAAATAGGTCATTCTGATACATGCAATGACTATCTATTATGACATGTAAGGATTTTTAACTTTACGTACACAACATTGTAATCCTCTTATTTTTTTATATTTGGCATGCTTGTGTTCTGCTGCGCGTCTGTGTGTGTAACAAGAACAGTGTGCGTGTGTTGTGCACCCCACTATAGGCGTATTTTATCAATGCCAAAAAAACAAAACTTTTTGTTGGTCAATGGTGCAGTCGTTTTCAGTTGCCTCAAAACAGCAACACGCCAACAATGCACCTGAACACACCTGGTTTTCAGACCAGCACGCCCATGGCTGAACAGATGTGCACGAGTGCATTTGCTATTGGCGCTGGACGTGAAAATGAAAACTGCGTCGGGCTGAAACCAGCAAAAAGACACTTACGTCTTCCCTGGCGTCGCATGGAGCCGGGTGTAAGATAGGGCCCATAAACTAAAATATATATAGAAATATATAATAAAAAATAAATTAAATATATATTATACTAAAATATATAATACATTTTCATAATATTTACCATTTAAAAAGTGAAATGATTACAGTAACTTCCTATAATTGCTTTACAATGCAAATTTAACCACTTTATAAAATATTGTTTAAATAAACTGTACTTATGCATAAGTGCCTCGCATTTAAAGTTGATGTACACACATAATATTTTTAAATGAATCAATCACTTATACCAAATTAAGTGATTAAATATAATTTAATAACAATAAATAATAAATAATTTTATTAAAAATTTGGTAATTTCATATACACACTGCTTTTTCTCCAAAATATATTTTTGGTGTTTTATAACATTTTCAGCCCAAAATGTATAAGCTGCTGAAACTTCACATAACGTGAAGCGGCAACAACAATGTTTAATGTTCCTCAAATATTATTTTATCAATTATAATGTTGAAGAAATAATTGCATATACTATTAATAATATCAGATAATTGAAAGGGCGATATCACTATAGTATTCCTACTGTGTTCTTTTTAAATAATGCTTGTGTCTCCTGCTTCAGGGCCGCCCATTAACAGAAGTGTTCCTGTCAGGTGTTCGAGTGTGCACTCGCGTTTTAGTAGACTTGCATCTATCATACATCTTCTAACACACAGAGTTCCAGTTTGAGCGATTAACCCTGAGCGCCACACACTCTAAACGTGAAGAGCGCGACGAGTGGAACTCACAAAAGACGCCCAGCACAGCTGCCGCATCACCAGGGCGCTCAGGGAAAGGTCACGGGGTTACGGTGAACTGATAATGGAGTATTAATACTTACTATTCAGAGAAATGAATGAGCTGGCGATATGTGTGTGCCAAGCAAAAAGGTTTAATATGATTCAAATAAAGTGTGTGAATGTGAGCGGATGTTTTTGCTAATCTTTGAACCATTTCTGGATCACAATCTGCGTACGTCGTTTTATCAAGTGTGGTAGACCTTACTTGTCCGTAAGCGAAGACGGTTGCGTTGTATCCCTCGAAGCAGCCTTCGATGAGCTTGTGAACGCAGGCGCTGTAGATCTGGTGCTGCTGAGCGTCCAAGTCGAACACAAAGTCGTACGTAAAGGCCTTGTCTTTCCCCAAGAGCACCTGGGGCTCCCCGGGAGTAACGGAGGTGCAGATGTGACATCCCTCAATCTTTTCCTTTGCCATCTGCGGCCGGATCCTGACGAAAAGAACAAAAAACAAATCCAAGTGAGGGGGGGAATTAACGAGACAGCAAAACGCAAAATATCAAGGATGTACGCTGCATCCAATTGTGTGGGAACTGCCATATTTGTCGAATCTGAGAAGCTACTCATTTCCAAAAATGGAAATCCTTCCAATGTTCATAAAGCCAAAGAGCTGTTTCGATGGCCAGCCAACTCGATCTCTATCCATTTTCCATCATTTAGCAGACGCTTTTATCCAAAGCGACTTACAAGGGGATCAATTAGGGGTTAGGTGTCTTGCTCAAGGGCACTTTAGTCATGGTATTGAAGGTGGAGAGAGTGCTGTTCATTCACAATCCCCACTTTCAATTCCTGCCGGCGTGGGAATCGAACCTGCAACCTTCAGATTACAAGCCCGACTCCCTCACCACTAGGCCACGACTACCCTTAGGACTATGTCTTGGGTTAATAATACTAGGACTGTCCCCAACTAAAGATTTTTCTGGTTGTTCATTTAAGCGATCAGTCAACTAATCCCACGTTTATATTCATTTAATTACATACTGAGGAGAATGCTAAAAATTAGCGTTTAATAAATATATAGGCTAGGGATGCACCGAATGTTCGTCAACCGAAATTATTCGGCCGAAAAAAGCCAAAAAAAGCACTTTCGGTATTCGGCCGAATAAGTAAAAAGGCCGAATAAATTTTGCCGAACAATGACGTTTTTAATGATGTTTTAACGTTCACATATCGCGTCTTTTCCGCGCGCATATTCTTTATATCCTATGTAGGCGCGCGGTAACCGCGCGCAAAACAGAAGGGACGCGCATGCGGTGCGGCGCGCTTGTTTTTTCCGGGCACGCCTGTGCCGCGGCGAGATGAAAACATCTCCACTTTTCAGAATGCCGCGAGCGCACCGCAGGTCATGTGACAAGAACCAACCGATCATCTTCGACCTTTCCGTAACAAAACATGGACATCTCAGCCGAACAGCTGATCATAGCTGTACAGGGGGGTTGTTATATCTCATTTACATAAATATATCTAGTAGTAAAGCTAAAGCAAGGGCTAAAAATCAATGTATCTCTTGCTGAAACTTTCTCATCGTCAGAATCCACAGTTCATGGTTGCATAGCAACGACAGACGCCACAGAAGCGCGAGCTCCCGAACGCTTGCGAAAGAAGGAGGAAGCGACGCGGCCGCGCTTTACAGCTTTTTTGGGCGCGATATGTGAACGGCCCCCAAGTAGGCTTATGTCTAGGACAGTTATTTATTTGTTGTGGGTTCATCTACATTTTTTTGCACTATTCAATGCACATTTGTTGTTACATTCTTTCAGCAGTCAGTTATAGGCTATTCAAGAAGAACATAGGCTTCAAAGATGGCCAAATAAGTTTTATTTATTTTTTTTATTTTACTAATTTATTCATTTTAAGTTATATTGTGCTTTGTTTGTATAATATCTGCTGGAATGTTAAAAAAATGTTCAGTGTTAAATATTTTGAAATTATATTTTTGTTATTTGATTTATTTCTCTGAAAAGCAACACAAAATAGTAAAAAGCAACTATTTAATTATTGTAATGGTGAAAAATTGGCAAAATAAATGGAAAAAATGCGAAACACCACATTCGGTATTCGGCCTTCGGCCTTCGGCCAAGCATTTCATTATTATTCGGCTTCGGCTTCGGCCAAGAATTTCATTTCGGTGCATCCCTAATATAGGCACAAAATAGCCTATTCCACATACAGATTGCTGCAAATCACCAGCAAAAGTAATTGGTCTGATCATTGTAGCCAATCACAGACGTATCCGATGAGCATTAGAACACAAAAGGCCAATCAGAGGTATTTAAGAATCTGCTCAACAGCGCTCAAAGCGTCACATTTTAAAAATTTCAGTACCGACTTGGTATCTCGGTCAGTACTTTTGACAACACTAACTTGAGCAAAGTGACAGCAAACCTCAATATTCACCTTGTATAAACCTGGATTCCATAAAATAAAACTGTTGACAGGAGGTTGACAAGTTAAACCTAGTGAGAGTGTGAAAATTGTTTTAAGACCACAGGACAAAAAGCGCCATTAGTTGCCCCAAAACACCCAATTACAGTAATTCTGAAATGAGGATATAGGCCTCGTTATTTTACAGTAAAAACCATCCATTATTTCACGAGGTTGAAACAACAGGTTAAAGCACTTTCATTAAAAGGACAAGAAGCAAACACTTCTCATCTTAACATCAAGGTTAATTAAGTCTCCAGGCAAAACACACACACACACACACACACACACTAGCCTAAGTCATTAAAGAATTAATTGAATCAAGTCGATTAGCTTTTGCTTTGGGCATTTCTGATGAGCTGATATACATTCATCTCTACTATGGGCCGCTTTCTAAAAAAAAAAAATGCATTAACTGACGAACTGGACCGGTCACTTGACATGATCTTCAGCAAATTAACAAGAGTGAATTCAAAGAGATCACGAGGGATCTGCCCTTTTGATTACAATCAACTTGCCTTTAGCTTGTTTTTCTTTTTATCATTCAGAACATTATGGCCAACTTGTGTTACTTTCATAAAACTGGGAACCAATCAGAAAATCTTAGCAAACACATAGCAGCATGCTCAAACCCCAGGTGAGTGGTGATGTGCAAGCACCACTCATATTTTGTTTGGATAATGTAAAAATCAAATTAAACTGCATTGTAATGACCACCAAGTTAGACCCCATCGCGCCTGGATGATAACAGCCCTATCGCCCTGACATCTTCCATCTCTGACACACACGTCTGTTTAGCTCAGTTACATAAAAGAGGCCCGGAGAGACACAGGAACACTGAGAACATGTTCTCTTTCTGATATACACATGTTTATATGAATGAAGACATACCACAGGCTTAGACTATTGTTTTTATATGAAGCCAATTCTAATTACTACAGACCAACCCTAACCTCACCCATAAAAGAAAACCTAAATGTACACACAGTAATTTCTCTTTATAATGTATCACACATTATGAAAATACATTTTAAAAGTACTATTAGTTCTTTTAAAAAATTATGTATACACACACATATATATACTATATATATTATATATATTAAAGCAGCCAATTTAACACGTTAATTGAATTAGTTATGGAAAAATAACGCATTTAACGCACCTCACTGCGTGATGGAGCCTATACAATGCAGTTATATGCCCCTAAAATTCAAGATACTGGGGAAAATATGCCCAGTATGAGATTTTGTCTCATATTTATATCAAATGATATAGTTAAGCAATATCACACGAGTAGCACGAATGAGTCAAAATGTGATCTTAATTTTATACAACAGTTGAAATGAAAATATTCCCGGTAAAGCCAGAGCAGAACTGTTGTACATCTCCAAGCAACACACATGGGTGTGCCGTTTCTGAATGAATCAAAGTTGAGCGAAACAATCGAGTGAACAATGATTCAATGGCCCGTTCATTAAGAAAGCCATTTGCTTCATTAGTAAATTTACCTGACATTTACCACCACCTACTGGCTGTTTAAGATTCTATTTAGAGTATCACGTCATTTAAAAAAAAAAAAAAAAAAAAAATCATATTTTGGGAATAGTTTGGCCAAAAATAAAAATTCTATTTATTTACTTTTACTCACCCTCATGGCGTTTAAAAAAAAAAAAAAGTATAACTTTATTTCTTTTGCAGAACATATATATTATATATGTATATAGATATTTTGAAGAATGTTGTAAACCAAAATGCTGTCTATAAATATATCTTAATACCAATTCAGATGCAGCTTCTGAAAAAAAAAAAAAAAAACAGCCAAGTTATGTAATAAATTCTATGTTGAATCAAGTAAAATGTCTATTTGATGCTTTTCTATTTTAACACAATAATAACTTTAAAAGATCTTTTGGAATTTCTCCATTTTATAAAATGATTCTTGGTCATTTCTCAACCAAATATGCACACACACACACACACACACATTTATTTCACATGATTTTTTTTAATCATATTTAGCAAATTTCTGTGGTCATTTTTTTTATAGCCAAGTCCAAACACACCACGATCTGCAAAGGCGGCCCTTGTGTTACAAGATCAGCAAAACATTAAATAGACCACAAACACTTCAGACACGGGCAGCACATGTTAGTCACATTTAAAGCCTAATTCTGTGTGTGACATTGATCATTAGCATCTACAGCTGTGAGGGATGCACAAACCGACCGAATGCGGCAGGAAATGAGAGAGAACCATGAATAATCAATTAACAAGAGCACACATGCACAGTCACACACACTCCGCAGAATGCAGGCTAAATCCTTTCTGCTTGACACACACACACACACACACACACACACACCTATCCAAATCTACCCATCCTCCTTCTTTGGCCTCAGCTGGGCCTCAGCCTCTCTTTTATCCCGTTCCACAGTCAGAAGAGAAGCATAATCTATAGCGCATTGATCAGGAGGACAAACACAACACATGAGGCGCTCCCCTGAGAGGATCACACACTAAAAATAACCCCCACACACGCTGGAGGATTACACATCCGCTTTAAAGCTGTGAACGAACACTCCGCATCGTTACCTGCCATCGAACACTGATCCTAGACCAGCTGAAGCCACTGAAATGCTCTAACACAGTCCTCGAAACTGTTTTCAGATCAGCGGGTCTCGAAGAAACATCCTTATTGGTTTGATCCGTTTATCTTAAAGAGCCATGCAATTTATCATTTCCTGTGAGATAAAATGCTGAACGTCTCGGGAAGATTATTAACGTTTTGCTAAATAATTATGTTGATATCCCGCAAAACAAAGACGGTTAATTCCCACCGGGCTGGAATTTAAATAGGGTTGGGACTAGCTAGTGCTACTGATGTTATTGTCAATTTTTAATTACGCAAAAGGATTAATCCGAAACATAAACAGCCTCTTTAGATGAGTCAGAGTCAAAAAACACAACACTAGTTTGTACTCAAAAACTTAAGCAATCACTATTTCATACAGTGTTGAGATTCCCAATTTGTCAAGGCGTAATTCAGAATACGGTTCAAGTATCTCGGTGGCTCGAAATTAGATTCATAAACAAGAAATCATATGTTGGGCCTCCCATTTTAATATCCGCAGTGATCCATCATTCCTGTCCGACAGTCACGTCGCCCCCACAAGACAGAAACACTCCTCACACATGACAGTGGGAGACATCTGTCCGCCTGCTGCCTCGGAGTGTGTGTTTGTTTGTGTGTGTGTGTACAAAACAAAAGGAAGTGTGTCATCAGACTCCTCCGACTGCACTTCCTGGCCTGAAGAGGGAAGTTCTTGCCACATCCTTCAGTTAGTGCAGTCTAAGATCGCGGTGAAGCCACCAAAACCGCAGAGACTCATTTTCCCGCTTTGAAAAATTAAATGGAAAAGAAGCTTTCTCACAAAATGTGGCGTTTTAAAGGAATACTGTGAGCTAATATAATATACCTTAGCTACTGTACAATGCAGCATACTAGATTACGACAGCAGCAGTCACACGCTGTCCATGAACATTAATGAATTTTCAATGGGAGTTGATGTGGCAAGACTGAATAAATACTGAAAAACGCCCATTTCAAAAGTATAGGCACAAGACTTAAAACTTTTGTGCATGTGTAGTGCCATAAAATTGCCTACCGGCCTTGTCTATGCAAAGTTCAGCAATAAGTATGCAAAGCCAGAAAACCCAGAGTACATCAGGAAGGCACGCAATGCACCAAATTTTGTTTAAAAGAATCCTCTTACGCTTAGTTATTTGGTCAAAAAATACAATACAATACAATATTGTGAAATGTTATCAGTAGGGCTGAACAATATATGAAAAAGAACTAATATTTTGTTTTCCAACGATGTACACTGCGATATGAAAACAGTCACATGACCCGAATAGCTCTACTTGGAAAGAATGAATCATTCTAAAACAATTTTGTAGGGGTGTGAATCAAATTTAAAATAAGAACTGTATAAATTAAATATAATTAATCACTTTAAAAAAAAAAAATGATTTTCTCTTTGTGTTTTGTTGTTTGATTAACATTAATGACAGACAGGTATATTAGGCTACTGTCACTTTAAGAGCTAATACATGGATCCAATTTAATGATACGCATCCATTTTATTTCTCAATCGTTTGAGACTGTGTTTACAAGGATACTCGCTGAGTATCTGACATAATTTTGCCTGTATGTGTCCATTCAAGCACAAATCGACGCAAAAGAGAACAGAATTCAGTGTTCGAGCGCCGTCTCTAAAATATCTCGCCCCGTAGAATTCATGCGTTTTACATTATGGTAAAGATGATTTTTGTTTGTTTTTACAAACTTTAGTAGTAGTTAAAGTTATTATACTGTGGTAATCAACAGCATATCACAAATGCAGTCCATAAAACATAATGTAAATTAAAGAATGAAGGAATCATAAATATCCATTTCAGTTTATATTAAAAGTACAGTTCACCCAAAACTCATTCTCATGTCATTCCAAACCTGCAAGGCTTACTTTCCTTCTGCAGTACACAAAAGATATGTTGAAGAATGTTGGCAATCCAACAGTCTGTGTGACCATTGACTTCCATTAAATAAATACATTTAAAAAAAAAAAAAAAAAAAAAAGCTGAAACATTCCACAAAATATCTTCTTTTGTCTTCAGAATAAAGTCATTCAGGCTTGGAATGAGTAAATGATGACAGAATTGAAATTTTTGGGTGAAAGCTTCCATATAAAACTTTCTGGTAGATACATTTCATTCCAAAGCCAAAAGAAACATTTATTTGTGTGCATATTTGGACGCCCCACCAACATTCCTGGGCTTTGTTTTCAGGAAATTGAAGAGGGCAACGATCAACCAGCCACATGCGTGATGAAAACAGGATCTGAAAGACAGAAAAATGCACGGTTGGCCGTCCAATCACATGACAATCCACTGAGAACAAAGGGTGCCACACGAGCTACTCTCTTCTTCTGTCAGCACTGTACCGCCCCAATCAAAGATCATTCGAGTGACATCTTGACGACAAACGCCGATTAATCATGACTTGGTTACAGTCAACTATATGAAAATATTCTGTCCGATATCTCATACAGTAACTCAAAGCCACCCACACTCATGGGCAAGTTGAGTATCTCCAATTAGAGCCGGGATTTATGGATGGAGAATCTCATCTGGGCCTCGGTGCAAAGGGCCCGCGCTACTCCGAGCCAAGAGCCGTTCGACTGGCAATAAACTCTTTGTTACAACCAAGTCTTTCAAGTTTATGTGGCACTAAAAGGCCTTTCGCTCATAACAGTTATGAAGTGAGTAAAACGGAAGTGTGAATGTAGTAAAGCGCGAGAAGCTGCGATTGTTTTGACATCATCACCTCCCCCTCCAAATCCAAAGTCAACTCTTCCTCCCATCTCACTCGCTCCATCCAGCGCCTGGAAAAACAGATCAGTGGGTCATAAGGGAGGGGCGGCAGTGCAGGAAACGGACCTCCATTTCCGCTCATGACAGACCCTTTGACAGCCAGATCACATACGTGATTGCCTGAACCCAGGATGATGCAAGGTTCTCTCCCATACAAACAATAACGTAAAAGATTTGAATGAGCGCTCGTTTACTACATCGCTTTGTGTCTCTCTCGAACAGAGACGTTTTGTATTCGTCTCACTCACCGGTTGGACGCACACAGGAGCACTTCTTTAAAAGCAGTCTCTCAAGACGACAAAAGGCATGTATGTGTGTGCCAAGGCTAGTACTCTTAGACACTCGTGTTGTGCTGACAAAGCATTCAGCATTTACTTATTGCGAAGGCCATGACAACACGTTTTTAAAAAAGTAAAGATGGATAAAGTACTTTTATTTATTTGTTTTAATTAAAGGGGTCCTTGGTACTGATTTTACTTTAACTTTAGTGTTGCTATTTGAGCATAAAAAACATCTGCAAAGTCACGACGCTAAAAGTTCAATGCAAAGGGAGATATTTTCTTTTACTGAAATTGCTTTTTAAAGGACTACCAAACGGCTTGAGCTTCTTCCTTCTTGACAAACTCCAAAATTTACATAAACTCCGCCCCCGAGAACAAAGGGGGTTAGACCAAATTGGGCTGCTTTAGTTACTTATGTTACCATGTCTTCATTTTACTCCGGACTGCCTCACAAAAGAGGGTCAATTCAACGCTGGATTTGCACGAAAGATGAACATGACGACAAATGCTAGTCAATGAGCTGAATCAACTCCACAACAACTAACCGTTCCGAAACATCCAGTTTTATTCTAAAAGTTGTAACTTCTTCCTGAGTCTCTCCATCAGTGTCGACTCAATCAATGGCTGTGTGAGATTCTCCAGCTTTGTTGTTGTTGAGCAACAGAAGCGTGAGCTGTTGAAGCTCCGCCCTCTTAAGGAAAGGGGGCTGGGAGCAGCAGCTCATTTGCATATAAAGGGAAATACACAAAAACGGAGCAAAAATGGGGGCAAATAGTGTCTGAAACATTCTGAGGAAACCAGAGACTTCAATTACTTGTCTCGTAAAAGAGGCATTAAAGGTCCCCTATTGCCAATATTACGCTTTTTCGAATACTACCCTTCATGCAGTATGTAATAAAGCTGTCTCTGAATGTAAAACGTCTGGAAATTTTAACGATCAAACTGCGCAACAAATAAAGTCACCGTTTCCTAAAAGAAAGAATCAATTCTGCCGAAAGGAGTCACTAGCAAACATCTACTAAAACACTGTAGTTGTAGCTGAGGCCTGGAAGAGTTTGGTTTGTGTTGTCAACATGTCGAGAAGACGATCTTTTCAGTGCTTCCAAATGATGAGATTGATATGGTAAAATTGACACCATCGTTACAGTTCGTACTGTACTGAGGAAGATCTCGAGCTGCAATTCAGATGTGGTGATGGGTGTTTGGTTTACGACACGTCCTGTAAGTACTGGGCCATCTGACCAATCAGAGCAGAGCAGGCTCTCAAAAAGGCGGGGTTTAGAGAGACTGAATCCTTGATTGAATCTTTTCAGATACTCTGAGAAAAGAGCTGATGCTGCAATGTATATTATGAGAAAATTACATGTAATGCATGTAAACTTATCGTAAGAGACTCCAAAACAAAATTAGGAACATTTAAAAATAACATAACAGGGGTACTTTAGTTAAAGTTCATATAAGTAATATACATGCATAACAACGAATATATAGGATATATTTTTGCTTTAGGATACTTTAAGATATATTTACCTAATACAAAAGATCCCACCCCTATACACCATCTGCAGAAGTGTATCTCACACACTAAACACACGGTAACCAAAGTGTGTCGTACAAAGGGTGATGACACCAGTGCAAACCCTGCACTGTCACGCCTTTTACTCAGTCAAATTCATCATTCAACAGTTTCAAGTCTCCTGAAAACAAATGCTTTAGTCTTTTGATTGTGCCGTTGACTGAGCTCCAGTTGCGTCCAGTAGCCGTCTGGCTGATAAGATTAACTGCGTCCACTCCATGAAGAACAACACTAGTGGACCAATCAAACCAATAATAGGCTTTAAGGGTTTATCTCCTTTTCAGCACCCGTGTGAGCGGAATAGGATATGGAGAACACTGCACACACCTCTCAATCTTCAACATGTAGGTGTGAAAAGCCCAAGCGACGTATCCAGGATTTCCCTCAGCTGCCACCAAACATTTGCCGGCCAAACATTTTCATATCCAAAACACCCCATGTTCATATATACACTACACGTTACCCGTTTTCCCACATTTGGAATGCGTCTATGTTATGATTACAGCAAGAGCAGGAAAAAATCTGCTCAGGAAAGGCTTTCGCCGAACTCCCATCCGGGGCAGACTGTCTCTCTTCACTTTTCTCACCGAGTATCTCTTTAAACCATCAGTCCATTTGCCTGAGGATGGGATTTGCATACAGGCTTCATAAGCAGAGACATACATAGAAAGCTTGTTTCCCATGCAGTTTTCTCACTTACTAATTTAAATAATATCCATCGTGGATTTAAGGCCCGTTCACACCAAG
This sequence comes from Opsariichthys bidens, assembly GCA_037194245.1. Classification (NCBI taxonomy): domain Eukaryota; kingdom Metazoa; phylum Chordata; class Actinopteri; order Cypriniformes; family Xenocyprididae; genus Opsariichthys; species Opsariichthys bidens. The sequence continues at coordinate 3,561,149 of CM074312.1, read as the reverse complement.
AACTATAAAGTTAACTTCTGTTTATACTAAGCACACGCTGCAGTTTTGCCGTCTGCCGTTTTTTACGGTTATCATACTTGGATAATAACAATAACTATAATAACTATAACAACTACCACCATTGTGGAGAATTTTCTTTTTTTATAACCAAGTTCTGATTTTATCATAATTTAGTTGTTCAAGCCCATTTTTACCCCCTCTCTGATTCTACTGTTATGTTTGCCCAATCCTTCCAACATTACAATAACCATTTCCATCCAAAATTGTGAATTTAACCTGGAATATCGTACAAAACATTTGCGGATAAAGCAGCGTTTCCATCCCATGTGTTCAAGAGGGGGGAAAAGCGTCACTTCCTGGGAAATTGGTGAAAATTTCGCTCTTTTTTTTTCCAGAAATGACTTGCGAGTGCAAGTTTTTTCAAGCACATTTTTAGAATTCATGCACATCCAAAACTAAAGATTCATTGTTTTATATGCTACAAGTAATTGAAGCATCACATCACACTATAGAGTATGAAAAACAGATTATTAGTATTAAATTATTAGTATTTTTGAATTAACTAATGTTCTTTAGGAATAATGGTGTCCATCCAAATTCATCTAGTTATTTCAGTATTACTAATATACTATTACAGTGTTTATTAGTATTTGTTATGTACTTTCTTATCGATTTTTATCGTTTTAGTCATTTTACAAATCAACTGAAACAAAAATTAGAAATGATATCTTAGCGACTCACTGAAATGCTTTTAAGTTTAAGATGACATTTTCCATCTAACATTAATTTTTTTTTTCAGCGCCAACATTTTTTAAAATGATTTTACTTATAGTAAACATAACGTGACACGTATAAGTGTTAATGCATTTATGTGATACAGGCCATTTTTGTAACTTTTTGGACTGAGGAGGAAGTTTTGAGTGCTAAAAGCCACATAGTACATCAAGCTCCATTCAAGGAAAATTAGATCAAGGAAAATTAGATTTATTATAACATGCCCCTTTAAGCATATTAACGGATGAATACAAGCTGTAGTACAACCTCACACACAACACACACACACAGCTGTGTGAGGTTTAATGTACTGACCACAGTGTAACAAACACACACACTCACACACATACTTGGCTGCCAAGCCAAGGACAACAATCAGAATCCACTTACAGTGTGTGTGTGTGTGTGTGTGCCATCTGCCTGTCTGTCACACACACTCATGAGACATTAGAACCATGTCAGCACAATTCAGGAGCTGATCAATCCTGTCAACTCTATAGGCCACACATCCCAACAGTTAAAGGACACTAATTCTTGGCTCCATCGCAAAAATGACCACAGCAGTACTTCATTCCGAAGGCCCTCTCGCTGCTCAAACAGATGACGCAGGTCAGATTCGAACCTCCGTCTCCCGCATGAGCACCACAATGCTATGTTTTTGGAGCATGTGAGCTAAGGCTGCATGATTGATCATATTTTAGTTGTGATCATGATATTTGCTTCTATCAATTGACAAAATTGCGAATTCAGGGTTATGATTGGTCAGATCGCCTGTCAATCAAACGGTTTTGCGAAGGGTCAATTAAGCATAATCATCTGCGATACTGGCCGCTGGTCATTTATACTGAAAAGCTTTCCTGTTTAGGGTTGCCGGATGTCAAGAGTTTGAAGCTTAATCTTCCTTCCATCAACCTGGTAACTTGTGGTCGACTGATATATTACCAAGGCCAATATATTGGGCGAATTTTTAAATGATCAGCATCGGCCAATGAGTTTTTCTGTATGATAAACTATTATCTAATAAACATTTAAATTCACAAACCTTGCCGATTTAAATCCAGCTGTGAGATCTTCTAAAACGTGTATTTTTGTAGACCGCATACCCGGTTCTTTAGTTATCAGCGATCAAAAACATTTCACTTTTGTCCAGTCATAAATGAAATTTCACCATTTCATTTGATAAAGCTATTGTCAGATACACACAGAAACTCAAAGGTCTGTATTATAGAAATTGACTGAAAAAAAATATTATTGTACAGTAGAATGTAATAACATAATACAGTTTATTAAAACATTGTATAAGGAATATCACACAATATCATTAAATTTTTCGTAAGATTTAAGAAGATTTAAAAAAATAATAATAATAATAATTTATGCATTAATTTGAACTTGTTTTTGACAATAAATTTTAATAAAATCATAAAGAAATTAAAAAACAAAAATTAAAACAGAATTTCTAATTTTAAAAAAATCATCTGGCCCTTTTATTGTTAAATTGATTATTAAAAATGAATTAATCCATTACAAACAGAATGCAGAAAAATGAAAACATTTGGGAAAACAGTAAATCAGATTTCATCGGGCCCTAAAAATATAATAAATCAGGAAACTAGGTGAGATCAAATGCGAGATGACGCTCTCTTGATCTGTGCATACATGGAAGTCCAATAAGCCTGATGAAATATAAAAAGCAAACATTTCTCAAATGAGAACAATCCTGATTATTTCATGAAATCATGAGTATCAGCTTGAGCATTATATAACGTTATTCTGACGTTTCGGCCTCATCTGGAGACCATCAAATGAGTATGACCCCTGTTGACCCCCAGGACCTGAAAGAGACATGGATGTGTGCATCCTTAACCACAAATAACCTCAGAGCCAGTTACAAGCCCTAGTGTCACAGGAAGCACATTTCATGCGTTATGGGGTGTGTGTATGTGTGTGTGTGACCTCTCGCCACCCTATGGGCCCCTTTTTGAAGATGGAGTCTCTCCAGATGTAAGATCTCCTTCCCACGGTGCACCTCCAGCCACACAAAAACGCTTCCACCAACCTTCTCCTCTCTTTTTAAGAGGATTTTTTCAGCTCTTGTCCTCTATGCCATGTCACTGTCCTCTACTCCATCTCTGACTCTTTTCTAAACTCAATCCTCCAAAATGAGTTCCTTCATCTCTCATATCCTCTCTCTCCAGATACAGTCGGATGACGCAAATGTGTTCTAGTGATTAGGATTAGCTTGTCCAGTCACGCACATGCGCATAAACACAAAAAAAGAAGCACACACCTGGCAAAGAGTGTAAACAGCTGCTGCCAACAGCCCATGTGCCTTGATTCTATCTGCACAAAATCACACACATCTACAGGGTTTCATCTCACTTCAAGTGAAATATGGTAGGCATTGCGATGAAAAAGAGAAATTCATGAAAATGTAAACAGTAAAACACATCGGCCTGTGTGTGTGTGTGTGTGTGTGTGTGAGAAAGAGATAAAAAGAATGACTAAGTGTGTTTGTGGTTCTTGGACCTCTCAAGGAAGAGGAGGATGTCTGGAGCTTCACCTCAAACACACACCAGCACCTCCTTCTTGCCCTTTAGAAAAGAGGTTATCAAACCCCTGGATTTAACCGAACGGAAAACTCGCCCCAGCTCCCGTTCACTCATCCTCCCCTACTGTGTTGATCTGTCGTCTTAAACCACGCTAGAGACTCTGATCCATATACCTCAGGAGAACTGTCCATGTGTTACATAATCATGTCACGGTCATATTCCCGAGCCTTTTATAAGTATGTGAAAAAGTGTAGTTCACCAAAGAAAAATTTGATCTAACAAAAAATATGTGCGTGTGTGTCTGTGCTTTTTTGTGATTTATGAGAACACAAATGTATAATGACATGCGTAATACACTGTTATGACGTAAGCATGGAATATGAGGACATTTCATGAGTCCTCATATTTAAAATAGCTTTAAAACACATCAAGCATTACAAGTAACTTGAGTTATGTAATCAGATTACTTTTAAAAGCAACAAGTAAAGTTACTTTTTCAATTTACAACAAAATATCTAAGTTACTTCTTCACATTTATTGACTGACAGCTCTCCTGTCCCCATGTTGAAAGATCAGAGGAACACGATGGTTATTGTAGTTCTAGACAAAATATGAACATGCATTTACTCATCTCACATGAAAACATTCAGTATTCCTCAAAATGAATAAAAACCGTGGAATGCAATCTTAGAATTTTACGCAAACCTGCAGTAATTACCTATATTAAATTACACTGCGCCCTCTACTGTACAGGTGTAAATATGCACTTCCTTCAGCCGATCGTCAGCTGAATCACCACTAGAGGGCACTTCACCATTGACTATATCACACACTCACACTCATTCAAACAGACTACATTTCCCAGAAGTCCTGTACCCCGTTACTGATTACAGCACCAGCTGCAATTCATTATACAAACTATAAAAGAGACATTAAGCCTCGCACTCATTGCGAGGTCTTGATCTTCCTAGTGTTATCATTTCTGAGCGTTACTTTCCTGTCTTGTCTACCTGTTTTTGATCCTATCTGTTTCCACCGTTGTTGATGTTTTTCTGCCTGCCCCCTGAACTTATTGCTTCGTGTTATTGGACTTTTGTTTACTTGCTGCCTGCCTCGATCTACTTTGCCTGTTTAACGGTTACGACTCTGCCCATCCTCTGACATTCCTGTTTGCTGGTATTTGACCATTCTGTTTGTTAATAAAGCCTGCGACTGGATCCCATTCCATTGACCGTCCCTTCATTACACTTATTCATGTCACTTTTGGTGTAAAAGAGCCTTAACATTTGGCAAAGTAGAACTTTTTTGTTATTATAAAAACTTTACTTTTTTAGGGAGTAACGCAATATTGTAATGCATTACTTAAATTACTTAAAAGTAACTTTTTAAAAGTAAAAGCAACACTGGTCCTTACTAATATAGTGATTAGTATAAACAAACAGTGTGTGTACAATTAAATATTCAAGAGAAAAATGTTACATTTTACTTGACGGTTACGCCACATGATATTTTTAAAGTAATCAAAATATCAAAAGATCGAGGCAACCTGCCCCAACATTGTGGCAGCTTATGCAAGGGTGGTGCATTATATTTGCATTGCTGTCTGCTTTGTTGCCAAGTTTCCATTCTAAGCAAATTTAATTCAAATACATCTCTTGGTTAATTCCCTTAAGCAGAAAATAAGAATATTTCATGTAATGTCAACAGGAGTTACATAAAGAATATTTACACCATCTAAGGAGGTTCTGTTTTGAGATCTATATCAATATCACAGAGTCAATTGTGGCGAGGCTCCATTGTTTCTCCGACATATTGATGAATCGATTGTAAATGCCGTTCTAATTTTTCTCCAAGTGGGCCAAAAAAAGCTCTTGTTTATCTCAGAAAGGTAATGAATAGAAAGCGGACGGCTATTCCGTCACCACACTTCCTGTCTTCTGTGTTTAGAGTCACCAAGGTGGCTCTGTTTTGACTGCCACCCAGGTGCCCGCGCAGAGAACAATGCAAGCATGTGATCGTAAAACATGTGGCCCCAGAAAGCCGAGGGTCATGTGTGAAGCTGATACAGCAGCACTGAAGTGACACCGCACTGATAATAGTCTTTGAAGTCATCATGGGAATGATGGGAAACTGTTGTTCAGTTCATTAAGGGTGGCTACGTGAACACGATACCGGCCTGATGGGATTGAGTCCATTCGGTGACCGCGTAACCCGATATTCAGAGCTTCAAATACTGAAAATAATGTACTGAAAAAGACAAAGACTTTGAAAGGTTTCACTGTTTAGAGAAGGACCAAATGTTATCTGAGCAGAGTTGATTTAACTCTGGGGATTTTACTGTGTACAAAGAGTAAAGTATAAAGTATCGGTTTTAAAAAGTTTTGATTCAGCTTCATGGAAAACTAAAAGATTATGGTCATCTAGTCTACATAGCCAGGCAATGTTTTAAAAATGATTCACTAAATGGTCATTGAGTCCTTTGAGCATCAGTGTTTCCCCATGTGTGCATCCCATTATTGATCACATTGATTTTTACAGAATAATACATTACCCTTGAAACGCTTTTTAAAAACAGAGAAACAGAACACACGGAGCTCCAATACAAAACTAGCCTTTATTCACAGCACTAAACCACAAGGACTATAAAAACCAAAGCTTGTAGGCCCAGGTAGACTTTTTTCAATCCCGTGTGAACCTACTTATGGCTAACCTAAACTTGAACAGGAAATCAGTTTCACACAATAATCCACAGCAACCACTTTCCACAACGTGCATCTACTTTGTCATCGTAGCTTCCACTTTTGCATGGAAACTCCACAGCACCGCAGGCGAATAACAGCCTAGCGTGCTAACATCTGCTAGCACAGACGCCATATGAAGCTCCTGAGGACCAGAAGAATGGACGCTAGCACACCATCATATGGTGAACCGGGAGATTCTGGCTTGGAGTCCTTTTGCGATTTTGGCACACTCTAGGATTTCAACTGCGCCAAGCTTCACCTGAAGATGCGCTGAGAGAACGTGAAAGGACAGACCACAGCAGGTATATTGGCCCACCTCATTTATTAAACGAAGGGCAGCTGGGAAAAGCAGGTGAGGAAACAAGTAAGCGAGGACTGCCAAGCTTCAGGACTTCCCAGAACAGACTGTTGCCAGGATATTCCAAGCCCAGAACCAAAGAACAAAAGCACACAAAAGGGGCTTTTGGACTGTTATAGGAGCTATCCATAAGGTCGGTCCCCCGAAATATGGTGTATAACAATATAATGCTGCAACGACGCGTCGACGTCATCGATTACGTCGACTACAAAAATACGTCGACGAGTCACACTGTTTACATTCATCTGGCGTAATGGCGGCTTCTGCTCCTGGGAACGGAGGAAGTTCCATTCTATCACAAAAACCTCGACCACGATTATCAAAAGTATGGGAATACTTTAAACAGAGGCCGAATAAAACGGTCCTTTGTTCCCTTTGCAGAACCGAAATGGCATACCACCTATGGAACAGGATCTCCGCCAAATTTCATATTTTGAGCGTGCAAAAGGGCATTTCGCGTGAACTGAGTTGAGGAGAAAATCTTCGTCTCGCAAATAAGAAAATATTTCGAGCGAACGAAAATCAGTTTGCATTTCAAAGAAGTTTATTTGGATGTGAGCGGACGTTCTCGTTCGCACAAGTAAGGTTTCAGTTGCTCGCGCTCCTGATTCCCGCCCCGCGCGCTCGCTAAGTGCCGACCGCTCGCCTGCTCAACACAAACCAGCATTACAATGTGAGAAAATTCCAGCCAATCAGAATTTAGCAGCCTCATCTCCCTTGACAACCAATCACAAGACTCCCTGCATCACAGACAGCGCAAGAGGAAAAACACACGGTTCAGGAGACGTTTGTTCAATGGCTTGAACACGATCAAAGTTCCTTTAAGACTGTATAGAAAGTCTTTGACGCTCTTCATGTTAAAGTTCAAATGTCCACCACTGGACGAACACACATAATGACTTATTTTTAATCAAAATCAAATCGTATTATTACATAATGGCGTGTCCCAGTGTTTCTACACCTCAATCAACTGCTAAATTAGTTCTAACTTCTTACGTAAAAAAAAAAAACTTAATAAAGTAATCGTTAGCGTAGTCGACAGAAAAAATAATCGTTGGTTGCAGCTCTATAATGCTACCATATTTTGTGCAGGCAATTAGCTCACTTTGTTGTAAATAGAAAAGCCTGACAATGTCACTGCTAAATACCCATAATATTCAGGTATTCCGCCATGTTTCTCACCAACACGCCTCCAGCTCGTACAGATCGGGGCTTAAAGAAAATCCCGAACTTCCCACTCGTATTTACGACATTGTGGGTGCGTTCAGCTCGTAAATATGACCTTCCCTACATGACTTGAATGCACCATTTGTCCCTACTCTGAAGTAGGAGCTAATTTAGTTCCCCCAAATAGAGTTCCTATGACTAAAATCATTCCGTGTTTCTGCGGCGTGAACACACCAAAAAGCAGGTACTTCATCTTTCGCCAATAGTTCAATGAACTATGAAAATGCTGCAACGCATTCTAGTTCCTCAGCACATTAACATAGCCTCGCTGGCCAGCCTGTATTGTAATTGAAAAGCATGAGGTATAGTACCTGCCTGACCTCTCTCTTTTTCTCTCAAGTCACTTTGTTAGATTGCATTGCCTAATCTCCATAACTCAACATATGTGGAGCGCTTGTGGACGCCTGCCACTCCCCTGTGCTCTAGTTGGCACAAAACCAAATGCATACGCATGCAAATCCATCACGTTTAAAAATACGCGCATGCAAATGCACACAAACCACAATTCAGACTTTTACAATCTATAATATTCCTTATAAACCTACACACACAGAAACTTTTCCAAAGCCTAGTGCTGTAGTGTCCAGTCTTCTTAGGAAGCATCATGAAATGAACATGATTTGAGACACTGTTCACTGGCAACAACTTCACAGGCCACACAAATATTGCAATTCAAACTGAATGCGACGTTGAAAATTCAAATGAAAATGACCCCAAGCTTTACTCACCCTCCATGACTTTCTTCTTTCTGATGAACACAGTTATATCGAATACCAACGAGTATGAGTAAAGCTTGAGGTAATTTTCATTTTAAAGTAAACTAATCCTTTAACAGTTGATTGACGTTGGCATTTTGCTAAACTAATGATGTAGTACTTTGACAAATTATTGAGTAACACACACACACACATAGGCAACAGCAGATATTTGTGTCATCATTTCATTTAGTCTTGATATGCACAAAGAAATTTTCACAAAGAACGTGTACAATTTACCAATTCCATCATGGAGCCGCATTAAGATCTCCATATCTCCGGGATTGAACCATCAAGGACCTTTAAAATGAAGATACCAAAAGTAAAGTTTCTAAGGAACCAGAATCTAAAAGGATATTAAGATGTTTTTTAATACTTATTGAATTACAGGCATGCAAACTTGATAAGTTTGGCATTTTGCCATTTTTGAGCCGTTACCGTTGGCATATAATGAAAAAAAGATTGCTAAAATCGACAGATTTTACTAACAGACCAACCGATCTCTGTGTAAAAATAAAATAATGATGCTGCCATCTTTCTAAAGTCAAGTTCTAAAGTTTTACACCCCTCTAATTCGGCTCCAAATCTGGTGAAAATTGTCATTTTTGACAAAACATACATCTGTGGCATTTAATGTATTGGCTTTCGTCACTATTTATGTTGGTCTTTCTTCAGAAAAAAAATATTAACAAAATCAAAAATTTCAGCCAGGGAAGTTTCCGAAATTTGGTTGATTGGACACGGAACGACCCAGCAAGCAATTGTGGGTGGGTACATGACAATTTTTTTGAAAAAAAACAGTCCCTTTATCTAGGTAGGTGACTTACTAGGTTTTGTAACAAAGCTAGAGGACTTAATTAGCAAAGACCCACTTCTGATTAATAGTCTGACGAGTGAAGCGGCCTCTCCATACGGTCTACAACAGGCCCGATTAATGGTTCACACAGACCTCGAGCTCTGATTCCAAAACTCCCATTCTCATCTAGCCTACAACTCCCAGAGGACCGTTCAGAGATCTGTGAGGTCTGCAGGATGGGATTACCCCCATTACAGAGATCTGAGGAGGGTTTTGTGCACAAAAGAGTCATGCGCCGACCAGTCGAGGAGGCTGAGGGGAAAAGTAACAAAAAAAGCAGAATAATGCTTTGCAGAATAAATGAAAGAAAGCACAGACATAAGGGAAAATCATGAAAATTGTGTGTATATCACAGCTGCAGAAGTGAGGTGAACAATTACTCAGCGTGTGCATCCGGACAGTGTCCGATTAAGGAGATGAGCATTTTTGATAGGATAATGCCACAGTATTCCAGAGAGATTCTGGGTCAGTCCTCACATTCCCATCAAAACCATCACATTACACACTCACTTTCTCTCACAAGGAGGATAACATTTTTATTTTAAAATAATAAAATGACACATTTAAACAAAACAATGTTTTAAACAGCATACTCTTATTTTTCTGCATAACGCAAGTCTTCTTTATGCATGACCTGCTACATTTGCCAAAATTTGCAGTAGACCGAGCACAACACATGAGCAACTGCAACCCACAATGCAATGGGCTTGACCTTGCATTTCCAGGGTGATTAATGAACCGGAAGTAAAATCTACTCTGTTCTTTCCTGAGTTGACACATTATTTGATCACAAAACTTACACAAAACTTCATTGTAATTCATTAAAAATATTGTTCATGTCCAAGATTGTGACAGCATTTGCTAAATTAAACATGCAATAAAATGATGCCATGGGGTAACAAGAATCCATTCCATACTCAGACACGCATTCACACGGATACATGTTACGGTTTTAAAAGAGTGATTCTGGTACATTTCCAGAGGCTTCAATCTCTCCTCACCCAACAGTGACATGGAGTGCGCGCTTATTGAAAATGAGCTTACTATATGATAAAAATAAGTCTATTATTTTGTGAAGCTGCAGACAAATTCTAGTCATGTAAAAAGGCTCTTTATAAAAGGTCACGTCTAAGAAACTGCACTCATCAATTCATTACCTTTAAATAAAATGATGACCGACTCTACAGCATTAACCACAGACATACAATAATTAACCTCTGAATAGTTGTGACATTCATCTGCTCCTACTGCATCAAGCAGCGGCCCTCAGTAACCTCAGCTGTATTTGCCATGTGATCCAGCTTCGGTGTGAGCGAAGGAGTCAGACTAGACGAGCTGCTCCCTGGGGTAGCAGTATGCCATCTAATGCCTTTCGTAAGCAGGTGTGTGTGTGTGTATGTGCGCGTGTTTTTGTGACATATTAGGACACAAATGTGTATAATGACACTGGTATTACAACTTCAACGTGAAATATGAGGACATTTCATATGTCCCCACTTTTCAAACAGCTTTAAAAACATACTAAACAAGGTTTTATTAAAAATGTAAAAATGTGAGGGTTTTCTGTGAGGGTTAAGTTTAGGGGTGGGGGTGGGGGGACAGAATGTACAGTTTGTACAGTATAAAAACCCTTACACCTATGGAATGTCCTCACTTTTGATAGCAAAACGAAACATGTGTGCGTGTACGTTTTTTTTTACATATCAGGACACAAATGTGTGTATGTGTACTGGTATTACACTTCAACAACGTGATATATGAGACATTTTTCACATTCCCCCACTTTCAACAGTTCTAAAAAACAAACTAAAAAAAAGTATAAGTATAAAAAAAAAATATAAATACTAGAATGTCCTCACTTTTTGATAGCAAACGACATGTGGTGTGTGTGTGTGTGTGTGTGTGTGTTGTGGTTGTGTTTGTTTTTTGTGAGAACACAAATGTGTATATGATGTATTAATGACATGGTATTACAACTTCAACGTGTAATATGAGGACATTTCATATGTCCCCACTTTTCAAACAGCTTTAAAAACAAACTAAACAAGGTTTTATTAAAAATGTAAAAATGCAGAATGTCTTCAGTGAGGGTTAAGTTTAGGGGTGGGGGGACAGAATGTACAGTTTGTACAGTATAAAAACCCTTACACCTATTACAACTTCAACGTGTAATATGAGGACATTTCATATGTCCCCACTTTTCAAACAGCTTTAAAAACAAACTAAACAAGGTTTTATTAAAAATGTAAAAATGCAGAATGTCTTCAGTGAGGGTTAAGTTTAGGGGTGGGGGGTGGGGGACAGAATGTACAGTTTGTACAGTATAAAAACCCTTACACCTATTACAACTTCAACGTGAAATATGAGGACATTTCATATGTCCCCACTTTTCAAACAGCTTTAAAAATATACAAAACAAGGTATTAAAGTATAAAAACCATTACGCCTATGGAATGTCCTCACTTTGATAGCAAGACGAACATGTGTGTGTGTGTGTGTGTGTGTCTTATAAGGGTAACACACCTCCAAACGCACAAACAGACACATGCAGTGATTTTAAATGGCTCAAGAGAGAAACGTGATACAAACGAAAAGCCAAGGAGCCACAGCTCCAATGACAGCACAAACAATCCAGCAACATTCAAACTTTAGCCAGGGTTTGGTAACATCAGCAAATGCCATTGAAATTTTAACCAGCAAAAACAGTTCATTGTCCAGTGTCCATAGTATAGTGATGCAGTAGGGTTACCAATTAATAATAATAATATAATAAGCCTTTAATCGCCAAAATATAATACACGACCAAATCATTGCACACATATAAAGCTTAACACAGCGCACTGGCAAAAGTAATGAATATGAATTTGTCGTGAAAAAACAGCAAGGAGACCGTCTAAACATTTTAATAATTTATTCATAATGTTTTCTGTGTTTTTGGCTGCAGAGATTGTCGGCGATGCCTATATACACGGTTCGATAACAGTTTAGTTTAGGTTTCAATTGTCACTTTTAACTAGTTGCATGCATATTACTAGTATATTGGCTGTTTACTAGTACTTATGATGCACATATGAATGCCTTATTCTACATCCCTAATCCTACACCATACCTAAATTAAAACACTACAAAAACTATCATACTAAGTATTAATCAGCAATAAATTAGGAGTTAATTGAAAATTTTGGTTGTAGTTAATAGTGAATACGTGTTCCCTATCCTGCAGTGTTACCAATGATTCATATAATTTAAGAATAGAAGTTTTCCCACTTGAATTGGTTGACAAGCACTTGACATTTCAAGCTTACTATAGATACACTTCTCATGTCTGTGAGGAAAGTATAAACTTACTTTCTTTATTTTACAAAGACAACTTTTTCTTGTTAATGTGAGTTTACACAAATAAAAGTAGTATGATGTATTACACTTATCTGTATGACCAAAAATGACAGAGTATTTTAAGTCATTTCCGCTGTTATCGTGGCACTGGCACATCCATGTCTTACAGTAAGCGTGCTATACTTCAGCTTCCACACTCCGCACAAACACTTGGATATGTGCCTTGATAACAGCACACAGTTATCTAGGTTAATGTCAGAGCGAGCAGCCATGTAAAGATGCTACTTACAGTTGTGTTCAAAATTATTCAACCCCCCAATGCTGTAAATGGTTTTAGAGAATTTAGAGTACATTTGTAATTGAATTCAGAATGAAATCCTACAAGGACTTCTTAAAGAAGCATATGCAACTAAAATGACATCAATTGGTTTTGTAATACAGTAGTAAATGTTTCTTTTGTGAATTCTTCATTGACACAATTATTCAACCCCTTAAAGACTACCACTCTGAAGAACAGAGGTCCATTGAAGTGTTTTCAATCAGGTATTGAAAGCACCTGTGGATGTCAGGGAGCAGCAATAAAGCCTAATAAGCACCAATTAGGCAGCTTTAAAATGACTGTGATACTCAGCTCCTTCTAGACATTTACTGGTGTGGTTACAAACATGGTGAAGTCAAGAGAATGGTCCAGGAAGACAAGAGAAGAGGTGATTACTCTTCACAGGAAGGGCAATGGCTATAAGAAGATTGCAAAGATGTTAAACATACCAAGAGACACCATAGGAAGCATCATTCGCAAATTCAAGGCAAAGGGCACTGTTGAAACGCTACCTGGTCGTGGCAGAAAGAAGATGCTGACTTCGACTGCTGTGCGCTACCTGAAGCGTAGAGTGGAGAAAAGTCCCCGTGTGACTGCTGAGGAACTGAGAAAAGATTTGTCAGATGTAGGTACTGAAGTTTCTGCTCAGACAATACGGCGCACCCTGCGTAATGAAGGCCTCCATGCCAGAACTCCCAGGCGCACCCCCTTGCTGTCTCCAAAGAATAAGAAGAGTCGACTGCAGTATGCCAAAAGTCATGTGGACAAACCACAGAAGTTTTGGGATAGTGTTCTGTGGACTGATGAAACAAAATTAGAACTGTTTGGGCCCATGGATCAACGCTATGTTTGGAGGAGGAAGAACAAGGCCTATGAAGAAAAGAACACCTTGCCTACTGTGAAGCATGGCGGGGGGTCAATCATGCTTTGGGGCTGTTTTGCTTCTGCAGGTACTGGGAAGCTTCAGCGTGTGCAAGGTACCATGAATTCTCTTCAGTACCAGGAGATATTGGAGGACAATGTGATGCAGTCCATCACAAACCTGAGGCTTGGGAGACGTTGGACCTTTCAACAGGACAATGATCCCAAGCATACCTCAAAGTCCACTAGAGCATGGTTGCAGATTAAAGGCTGGAACATTTTGAAATGGCCATCGCAGTCACCAGACTTAAATCCGATTGAGAACCTCTGGTGGGACTTAAAGAAAGCAGTTGCAGTGCGCAAGCCTAAGAATGTGACTGAACTGGAGGCTTTTGCCCATGATGAATGGGCGAAGATACCCGTAGCTCGCTGCAAGACACTTGTGTCAAGCTATGCTTCACGTTTAAAAGCTGTTATAACTGTAAAAGGATGTTGTACTAAGTATTAAGATTGAATGTCACTTGGGGGTTGAATAAAACTGATAATGATGTGAGCAGAGAAAAGACATTTGTGGTTATTTCATTATAAATGTTATGTTATATTTGTCTGACCTACACGTGCCTCTTTGATTTAATTGTAAGCAGGATGACTGAATGATCAAAATCAATGTCAAACCGGCCAAAACAATCAATTTCAGTGGGGGTTGAATAATTTTGAACACAACTGTATACGTTTCAAATGATAAGCCATAATTGGATTTCCTGCCCAACATACTGCAATTACCACAAGGACCCGCCATTAACAGACTTTGTCTGGGAATAAGCGACTAATAATATTTTTGGTTGACTAAGCCTCTTTTGGTTGGCTAAAGATTAGTCGAGTATTAGGAGCAGCCCCACAAAACACCACTCACACAGAAGTCACTTTCAAACCAAGCTCCAATCCGGTGAAATTGCGTGAAATGGATTCCACCCGCAAAATTTCATATTTCACATATAACTAACTACAACATCAAAATTTCTTAAAACTTAAAAAAAAAAATAATTCACAAAACTCAGTTTGTGTGTTGTTGCTAGGGTGTTTTGAATGGTTTTAGCATCTTGCAATGTGGTTGCTAAAGGTTTTTTGGGCTGGTTGCTAGGTGGCTGCATAAGCAACGACCAAGTTTCTATGATATTCTCGTCTCCCTTCGTCAAAAACATTTCTAAAATGTTACGTTTTCTATTTCAAATAAATGCCGTTCTTCTGAACTTCCTATTGCCCAAAAAAAAAAAAAGATGCATCATGGTTTCCACGGCTGATTTAACATTGATAATAAATGTTTCTTGATTTCTACAGCAAGAAAACAGCCATTTTAAAAAATCATAAAGTTCCCAATATTACTGTATTTTTGATCAAAGCTTGGTGAGCATAAGTGACTTCTTTCAAAAAGAAATTTTTTTTTAAATCTTACCAACCTCAAACTTTTGAACAGTAGGGTAAATCTGTGAGATTTTATAACAGCTTTTCCAGACACTTATACACCAATATTTAATGAGCAATAGTAAGTGATGCTCGCTTTTGAAGCGCTCTTATTTGCTGCCATTAATAAGGGAGCAAAACCTATTTCATCAGAGACCCCCGACCCCGTTTAAGCTCCTTACTGCTTAAGGCACCTAATCACCAGCTGGCCCCTTAGATCCGTTAAACAACTTCTTTATTATCGTTTACAAGCTGTGCAGGGTCCAGAAGGTCCCTGCGAACAAAGCAGACGAGCCCTAGCTGAGCGCTCCAAAACCTGAGTGGACTGAGCCCGTGGGACTGTCCCGGCCCCGGTTCGGTTATGAAGTGTGAAAAGAGTTTCACGGGGACCAGCGCAAAGGGTCCAAAACCAGCAATCTATTCACTGCATTGTCCCACAATCCCCCCCTCCTCAATTCGCAGGAGAAAAGAGGGACTATGGGAGGGGGCTGGTGGCTGGAGAGGGCAGCAGGGGGTCAGTTTGATTTCAAAGCCCAGGGTACGAGCTCGTCCTGAATGCGCTCCTGCATCTGAAGGAGGGGCTGCACTCTGCGGCTCTCGGACACTCCGGCAGGGAGCCAAGAGGGTCTAGCGGAGCGTGAAGGAGGAAAAATAGCCCATGTATGTGTATTTAAAATTTACAAAAGACAAGCCCTATTGAAATTTCCTGAACCTTTGCTAAAATTTAAATAAGAGCAAAAAAAGGGCTTCCGTCAGCAAAAGGTTCAGAAATACAAACTGCAGAAACCATGAAGTCCTCCAGGTTAATTATTTTACAACTATGATAAGATTAAACACGACCAAAGAGGATACGCTGGGATTTACTAATGCCGTGCTCCCTTGATCCCAATTAAAGTTTTATAACAAAGTATAAGCACACACACAAAATCCTCAGCTTTGCAATAACACGTTTTAAAACAATCTCTCTTAAAGGGACAGTTCACCCAAAAGAAAACCGATGTTATTTATTCAGCCTCAAGTCATTGCAGTAGTCTATTTTTTATAAAAGAATTTTTCATAGAATGTTCATGGCTCTTTTCCATAAAATTCCTAATATATAGGCTAAATAATTTGCAAAAAAAAAAAAAACATTAAAAATAAATGTAGCAACAATAACCAATAGGCTTATTGTTGAAGTCCAATGCTGTATAATATTGTAGTTTTGTACAATAAAACAGACTTAAAAAGCTTTCAAGCTACATTTTCTGTACATCCAAATACTTCGCTACTATATAGTGAGAGAAAAATAGTATGTGAATTCGTATTGTTCATAATAAAACAGTAGGCAAAGAGTGTCCGTAAGACTTACTATGTCCCTGTCCCAAATGGCACATGGGTCATTGACAAATAAGTGTAAAAAAAAAAAACATACACACACATATTATATATATATATATATATTTATATATATATATACACACATATACACATATATATACACATATACAAACACATATATATACACATATACATATACATATACATATATATATACACATATACATATATATATATATATATATATATATACATATACATATATATATATATATATATACATATATATATATACACACACATATATATATATATATATATATATATATACACACATATACATATATATATATATATATATATATACATACACGCACACACACACATATATATATATATATATATATACACACATATACACATATACACACACACACACATATATATATATATATATATATATATATATATATATATATATATACACACATATATAGGCTAATTAACTAATTAAGTTTTAATAAGTGTTAAAAGATTGTGTGGTTTTTATAATCAATTGACACTGCTTTTGTAATTTTACAAGATTTTAGAAAATGTCAAAAAAAAAAAAAAAAAAGTCATTCAGTTTAACCAAAATTTCAGTTTTACAGAAAGACACTTTTGGTTATACCAAATGATGATATTTTCAAACACTGCTAACAGGCTTATATCTAGCTAGCTAGCTAACAAAAGGATAATCAAACATTTTATATTTAGTATAAGTTTTTAAAATATTAACATTTTTTCCATGTTTTATAGCGGTTGTACCGAATGACCTGATGTTTAGGGACATGCGTTTGAGCAAGTGAAAACATTAATTTTTCAAATAGTTAAAAGAGAGTTAGTCACTTTGCTTCACGACCATGTGGTCCTTTGCAGGTGTCTGAATGATGTCACATCCTGTCACATGATATTTACCACATGCCTTGATCCAAAATGGTCCCTCTATATTGGTTACTCCGAATGACATCAATGAAATTCATTTTTCAGGACATTCTTTGCTATAAAAGCAACAACTTCTACATAATTTTAATACCGTTTTGTACTTGTTGATCTATAATGTTATAAAATTATGCATTTATTACATTTTACAGAATTTTTAAATCACAAACGAAATTGCTGTATCAGCCTTTAGATGGTTAAACCGAATGACCTTTTGACACTTCAAAATCTTTAAAACACCTTTACATGCAGCAAAATACAATTAAAAACTTTTGGATTCAATAAAAAAAAGGATTCATGCATGCATGCATGTGTTGCAAATAAGGCAGGTTTTTTTCATGAGACGTTTACCTGTGCGTATAAACGAATAGAAAAGAACAGCGTGAACATTCTGCAAAACATCTCTTATTGTGTGCCACAGAGAAAAAATAATAATTCTCATTTTATGGTGAACTATCTTTTTAATAACATCCTGTTTATCCTTGATCAACAACATCTGATGGGTTGAATACACCGTAGTGGCTTTACTCTACGGACCAATGACATTGCTCTTTGTGAGGGAGTGTGACATATAGCCGTTTCTTCGAGTCTTCAAGACACACACACACACACACACACACACAGAACAGTGACCTATCACATGCACATAATTAATAAAGGCCTCTCTTTGTATGCTTCCACTGAAAGCTAATGTTGATTTTCCTATGTAGTCCTTTGACACTGAAAGAGAAAAAGACACTTCCTGTTTTCTCTTGCCCTCTCTGTTGCTCTCTGACTCTCTCTTTCTCTCACCACCTCCCTTCAAGCCTCTTCCTCTTTTCATTTGAAACACAACCAGCCTTTTCTTCCAAGCAGAGGACGATGTCTAAAAGAACAGCATCTAATTGACTCAGAGAGACATTATCAATTGAGGCTCTCATGTCAGTGAAATCGCAGTCGGTGGGTCTGGAAGGGGCTTTAAAGGAAAGCCCTGAGGCAAACTGCCTACCGGCTGCATTTAAGCACCCGAGAAACTGAGACTAGCGTCACAGAAATATACCTCTGACCCCCTCTGCTATCACTTCCTGTGTGGTGCACTGAACCTAACGCAGTCAACTACAAATAATCTACTGCCTGACATAGCAAACGATATCCGGTGGAAACTGAAAGAAGGATAGTCATAGTGAGATTTTCACACTTAGCATCTCAAATCTGACTTTAACACGAAGACATGGTCCGTTTATGAAAATGTTGTCAAGCGCATACCATGGCTGGGAGCAAACGATTACCTTGCATCAATTTGAATACATGCACTACGAACTAAAGGTTTGAAAAAGTTGATAAAATTATTGCTCACTGTGTAGCAGAACAGCTTTGGGACACACTTTGTTAAGACCTTACCGACTCATCAGCCTGTGGCACATATCCAAACAAACCGTCCCATACCGGTGTGATCATAAGATCTTAAACTAGATGGAACTAGTTTAAATATTTTGACTGTTGCGATTCCAAATCGGTTTAATGACCCGTAACTCTGCCTGAGTATCGGACAAGTGTTCACTGTTGGCCAGAGGAGAACTAAGCCTGGTTTCTCCCGAGGTTTTTTTCTCCATTTGTTGGAGTTTTGGTTCCTTTGGCTTGCTTAAGTTGGGGACACTTGCTTGATATTCAGCAGTGTTTTTGATATGCCTGCATTGGCGCCGTTGTATGCGAACTGAGCTGAGCCGGACGATTACGTCACTGTTTTCTGCAGTGCTGATAAACATAAATTAACTAGACTAATAACTACTGATATTTGCAACGGAATGAATCAATAATATATAGAATAAGCTGCACAACGACACCATTTTCTTATTAATGTAAAGCTGCTTTGCCACAATTTGCATTGTAAAAAGCGCTACATAAATAAAGATGACTTGACTTGACTCTAAAAAGTAACTCTAAAAAATAAATGCATGGTTGCAAGTTAAAAATGAATTAAACCTTTTAAGTTGCAAACATTATTTTTTGTAGAGTTCTGCATCAACTTAATATCATCTGTAATTTATACTCAAATATCTGTGTAATTGTTACTTAATTGTAGACTTAATGACATTTGCTTGATAACTTCGGAAATTAGGCAGTGGATTTCTAGCTCCCAGCATGCTTTGCATAGGACTGAATAAGGAAAATGCTGAAATGAAGTGTTGCTTTATTTGTTTTTCGTGAAGGGAAAGACATGTTAGTGTTTAATGCTGTTATGTTTGACATTTAAAACAGTCCCTCCAGAAAAACGCGATTGTGCGATCGCTTGATTTCATGCATAATCAGCCAAAGTCCGCATATTTATGCGGGGGTCGCATTTTTTTCAAATATGCCGCACTTTCGCCGCATAAATTGCCGATTTCAGCAAGAAAATATGCGGGGCTAGCATGATTTCATAATCCCTGTATTTTCGTTGCAAAAAAGTCTCATATATCTTAGCAGAAAGTTGAAAAATGTTGCGTTTACTTCACACAAGTAAAGCGCCGTTATTTTCCCCCTATTGCCATGGGAACCTCATGAAGTGACGTAATGACGCGACGTGAACGTCATCTGTAAACCCCGCGGTGAAACCATGATGAAGCACGCCAATAATTCTCATTTGCCAACAAAAATAAGCTCAAAAGACCGCGTGAAGCAGTTTCCCGCTCTTTTACATGATAGTGGGGGCAAATTTTTTTGCACTCCGTGCAACTGCGTGTTGGACCACAAAGGCAAGTCCACGCTGGAAAACCACTTTGTACCAAAACCTTACAGTTTCAAGTATATTAGTAGTGTGTAAAATAATTTACGTTGCAGTAAGAGATTGGAAGCACTTGATTTAACAGAAGATGTGTGTTTTGTATCGCTACCTCTGTTAAACAGGAAGCACACATTTTATTTATTCATTTTTACAGAAGTTGTTGAATATTCCTTTTGTAAAGCGACAGAACTTATTTGACTCAATGTTTTGTAATTTTGAGGCATGTGTTGATTAAGGTCTGAAATAAAACAGAATGAGAACGTCAATATTCTGTGATTTAGTAATTCTGCCTCTTTACATGAAGGCAGTATCTAGTGAGAACAGGGTGTTGGGGGGAAATCACCGTTTTTTCCTCTTTTGCATCAAAAACCGCAGTTTTTGCAAGTTCCCGCAATTTCATCGCATAAAATTGCAAAAATATCCCGCATATTCCATCGCATTTTTTAAGAAAACGTGCCGCATAATCAAGGATTTTTGCCCGCAACAATCACAAAAAAATCCCGCGTTTTTCTGGAGGGACTGTTAAAAGAGTTTCTGTGAAACTGAAGTTGCGCTGAAGAGTAGATACATGAAGGTAAACGCTACACTGACTCTGACACTAATGCCAGTGACAAGTAATATCGCACTTGTTCATTAAATAAACATGTTAAATAAGTTGTACTAGCATGTGCTATAATAGCTGTTGATTTGAAATTAAATAGATAAGATTACTCCCACGTTCCACGTGGAGCTCGAGTGAGTTGGAGGTTTTGGGATTAATCAACTTAAAAAAATTGTGTTTATGCCACAAATGAAGTTCCTCTAACTCAATACGGCTTGTTGGTTGAATGTAAATTCACTCAAAGTTGTCAATTTTCATGCATTTTATGCAGCACAAAATAGTTTCGCCTTTCTGTGTGAATTAATCCTTAACTTGCTGACTTAATCGTCTGACTTGCAAAAAGCTTAAACGGTTATTGCTGCAAGGGCAGCTTAATGAAATGTTGAACTAAAAATGGCCCATGCAATCCTAACTCTTCCTACTACACACTCAGTCTATGCAGCAGAAGGTACAAAACAGGCAGTAAGCAGGCCACCTTTACAAAAGACACTGCGCTGTGGGATATATTTCAACTTGAGCTACATTGTCCAGGTTCTTTAATAGAGCTTAATGGATGGCCAAATGGACTAGCCTCGATTACGAGAAAAGCAACTGCGAAGGTCAGAACGCATTCAATAAACTCTACTGACGATCACAAAGGAGTCAATCACATGATGTTCATTTTTTGCCAAGGCCTAAAAAAATATATTTTTTAAAACATATCATTTAAATGTTTTAAATAGCTCAATTTATTTTGCTGTAACAATGGAAAAAAGGAAAATTGTAGTGAAGAAAAAGTTCCTTAGTAGTTTGAGATACTTTATAATTATTATTTGTGAAGCAGTTTGTTAAAATAATTAGCATTTGAAAAACGTTCATTCGCCAAATTAAACTCAAGTGGTGCAGGGGAAAAAACGGAAATAACCCTTTCAAGGTCAATAAAGTGTTTTTAAAAATCGCAGATTATAAAAACTCATGTTTAGTAAAATGTCATGTGGTGCAACTCTCTCAAAAAAATATTTATGAATTAATAATTTATGATAAATGTATTAAAAAAAGAAGATAGAATATAATGATTGAGATGTGTAGATTCATACTCAAGGAGTAAGGGTTAAAATTATTACATTTTAACTGATGGTTACACCACATGAGTTTCCTTCTCGTGTTACGCATCACGTTTGAGCTTCCTAAAGAACCAATGAGGTTCATTCTCATGTTACGCAGCACATTTGAGCTTCAGCAAGAACCAATGAGGTTTATTCTCGTGTTACGCAGCACATTTGAGCTTCAGCAAGAACCAATGAGGTTCATTCTCGTGTTACGCAGCACATTTGAGCTTCAGCAAGAACCAATGAGGTTCATTCTCGTGTTACGCAGCACATTTGAGCTTCAGCAAGAACCAATGAGGTTCATTCTCGTGTTACGCAGCACATTTGAGCTTCAGCAAGAACCAATGAGGTTCATTCTGGTGTTACGCAGCACATTTGAGCTTCAGCAAGAACCAATGAGGTTCATTCTCGTGTTACGCAGCACATTTGATCTTCAGCAAGAACCAATGAGGTTCATTCTTGTGTTACGCAGCACATTTGAGCTTCAGCAAGAACCAATGAGGTTCATTCTGGTGTTACGCAGCACATTTGAGCTTCAGCAAGAACCAATGAGGTTCATTCTCGTGTTACGCAGCACATTTGAGCTTCAGCAAGAACCAATGAGGTTCATTCTCGTGTTACGCAGCACATTTGATCTTCAGCAAGAACCAATGAGGTTCATTCTTGTGTTACGCAGCACATTTGAGCTTCAGCAAGAACCAATGAGGTTCATTCTGGTGTTACGCAGCACATTTGAGCTTCAGCAAGAACCAATGAGGTTCATTCTCGTGTTACGCATCACGTTTGAGCTTCAGCAAGAACCAATGAGGTTTATTCTCGTGTTACGCATCACGTTTGAGCTTCCTCAAGAACCAATGAGGTTCATTCTCGTGTTACGCAGCACATTTGAGCTTCAGCAAGAACCAATGAGGTTTATTCTCGTGTTACGCATCACGTTTGAGCTTCAGCAAGAACCAATGAGGTTTATTCTCGTGTTACGCAGCACATTTGAGCTTCAGCAAGAACCAATGAGGTTTATTCTCGTGTTACGCATCACATTTGAGCTTCAGCAAGAACCAATGAGGTTCATTCTCGTGTTACGCAGCACATTTGAGCTTCAGCAAGAACCAATGAGGTTCATTCTGGTGTTACGCATCACGTTTGAGCTTCGGCAAGAACCAATGAGGTTCATTCTCGTGTTACGCAGCACATTTGAGCTTCAGCAAGAACCAATGAGGTTCATTCTGGTGTTACGCATCACGTTTGAGCTTCAGCAAGAACCAATGAGGTTCATTCTGGTGTTATGCAGCACATTTGAGCTTCAGCAAGAACCAATGAGGTTCATTCTCGTGTTACGCAGCACATTTGAGCTTCAGCAAGAACCAATGAGGTTTATTCTCGTGTTACGCATCACTTTTGAGCTTCAGCAAGAACCAATGAGGTTCATTCTCGTGTTACGCAGCACATTTGAGCTTCAGCAAGAACCAATGAGGTTCATTCTGGTGTTACGCAGCACATTTGAGCTTCAGCAAGAACCAATGAGGTTCATTCTCGTGTTACGCAGCACATTTGAGCTTCAGCAAGAACCAATGAGGTTTATTCTCGTGTTACGCATCACTTTTGAGCTTCAGCAAGAACCAATGAGGTTCATTCTCGTGTTACGCAGCACATTTGAGTTTCAGCAAGAACCAATGAGGTTCATTCTCGTGTTACGCAGCACATTTGAGCTTCAGCAAGAACCAATGAGGTTCATTCTCATGTTACGCATCACTTTTGAGCTTCAGCAAGAACCAATGAGGTTCATTCTGGTGTTACGCAGCACATTTGAGTTTCAGCAAGAACCAATGAGGTTCATTCTCGTGTTACGCATCACTTTTGAGCTTCAGCAAGAACCAATGAGGTTCATTCTGGTGTTACGCAGCACATTTGAGTTTCAGCAAGAACCAATGAGGTTCATTCTTGTGTTACGCAGCACGTTTGAGCTTCAACAAGAACCAATGAGGTTCATTCTAATGTTATGCATCACGTTTGAGCTTCCACAAGAACCAATGAGGTTCATTCTCGTGTTACGCAGCACATTTGAGCTTCAGCAAGAACCAATGAGGTTTATTCTCGTGTTACGCATCACTTTTGAGCTTCAGCAAGAACCAATGAGGTTCATTCTCGTGTTACGCAGCACATTTGAGTTTCAGCAAGAACCAATGAGGTTCATTCTGGTGTTACGCAGCACATTTGAGTTTCAGCAAGAACCAATGAGGTTCATTCTGGTGTTATGCAGCACATTTGAGCTTCAGCAAGAACCAATGAGGTTTATTCTTGTGTTACGCAGCACATTTGAGTTTCAGCAAGAACCAATGAGGTTCATTCTGGTGTTATGCAGCACATTTGAGCTTCAGCAAGAACCAATGAGGTTTATTCTCGTGTTACGCAGCACATTTGAGTTTCAGCAAGAACCAATGAGGTTCATTCTGGTGTTATGCAGCACATTTGAGCTTCAGCAAGAACCAATGAGGTTCATTCTTGTGTTACGCAGCACATTTGAGCTTCAGCAAGAACCAATGAGGTTCATTCTTGTGTTACGCAGCACGTTTGAGCTTCAGCAAGAACCAATGAGGTTCATTCTCGTGTTACGCAGCACATTTGAGCTTCAGCAAGAACCAATGAGGTTCATTCTCGTGTTACGCAGCACATTTGAGCTTCAGCAAGAACCAATGAGGTTCATTCTCGTGTTACGCAGCACATTTGAGCTTCAGCAAGAACCAATGAGGTTTATTCTCGTGTTACGCATCACTTTTGAGCTTCAGCAAGAACCAATGAGGTTCATTCTCGTGTTACGCAGCACATTTGAGTTTCAGCAAGAACCAATGAGGTTCATTCTGGTGTTACGCAGCACATTTGAGTTTCAGCAAGAACCAATGAGGTTCATTCTGGTGTTATGCAGCACATTTGAGCTTCAGCAAGAACCAATGAGGTTTATTCTTGTGTTACGCAGCACATTTGAGTTTCAGCAAGAACCAATGAGGTTCATTCTGGTGTTACGCAGCACATTTGAGCTTCAGCAAGAACCAATGAGGTTTATTCTCGTGTTACGCAGCACATTTGAGTTTCAGCAAGAACCAATGAGGTTCATTCTGGTGTTATGCAGCACATTTGAGTTTCAGCAAGAACCAATGAGGTTCATTCTGGTGTTATGCAGCACATTTGAGCTTCAGCAAGAACCAATGAGGTTTATTCTTGTGTTACGCAGCACATTTGAGTTTCAGCAAGAACCAATGAGGTTCATTCTGGTGTTATGCAGCACATTTGAGCTTCAGCAAGAACCAATGAGGTTTATTCTCGTGTTACGCAGCACATTTGAGTTTCAGCAAGAACCAATGAGGTTCATTCTGGTGTTATGCAGCACATTTGAGCTTCAGCAAGAACCAATGAGGTTCATTCTTGTGTTACGCAGCACATTTGAGCTTCAGCAAGAACCAATGAGGTTCATTCTTGTGTTACGCAGCACGTTTGAGCTTCAGCAAGAACCAATGAGGTTCATTCTCGTGTTACGCAGCACATTTGAGCTTCAGCAAGAACCAATGAGGTTCATTCTCGTGTTACGCAGCACATTTGAGCTTCAGCAAGAACCAATGAGGTTCATTCTCGTGTTACGCAGCACATTTGAGCTTCAGCAAGAACCAATGAGGTTCATTCTCGTGTTACGCAGCACATTTGAGCTTCAGCAAGAACCAATGAGGTTTATTCTCGTGTTACGCATCACTTTTGAGCTTCAGCAAGAACCAATGAGGTTCATTCTCGTGTTACGCAGCACATTTGAGTTTCAGCAAGAACCAATGAGGTTCATTCTGGTGTTACGCAGCACATTTGAGTTTCAGCAAGAACCAATGAGGTTCATTCTGGTGTTATGCAGCACATTTGAGCTTCAGCAAGAACCAATGAGGTTTATTCTTGTGTTACGCAGCACATTTGAGTTTCAGCAAGAACCAATGAGGTTCATTCTGGTGTTACGCAGCACATTTGAGCTTCAGCAAGAACCAATGAGGTTTATTCTCGTGTTACGCAGCACATTTGAGTTTCAGCAAGAACCAATGAGGTTCATTCTGGTGTTATGCAGCACATTTGAGCTTCAGCAAGAACCAATGAGGTTCATTCTTGTGTTACGCAGCACATTTGAGCTTCAGCAAGAACCAATGAGGTTTATTCTGGTGTTATGCAGCACATTTGAGCTTCAGCAAGAACCAATGAGGTTCATTCTTGTGTTACGCAGCACGTTTGAGCTTCAGCAAGAACCAATGAGGTTCATTCTCGTGTTACGCAGCACATTTGAGCTTCAGCAAGAACCAATGAGGTTCATTCTCGTGTTACGCAGCACATTTGAGCTTCAGCAAGAACCAATGAGGTTCATTCTCGTGTTACGCAGCACATTTGAGCTTCAGCAAGAACCAATGAGGTTCATTCTGGTGTTATGCAGCACATTTGAGCTTCAGCAAGAACCAATGAGGTTCATTCTGGTGTTACGCAGCACATTTGAAATTCAGCAAGAACCAATGAGGTTCATTCTCGTGTTACGCAGCACATTTGAGCTTCAGCAAGAGTTTTGTTCTCACGTTTCAAGCTGGTTTGGTTGAGCTTCTGTTTATGTGTGAATTTTAGCCTAAATTCAGTCCGTTCATTAAAAAAAGCGATTGAGTCTCGTCAAAAAATTTGAACTAACCTTTTTAATCGGCTCTATTCATATGAATGAGTTTAAAAATCTCTTTATGAAGTTTTTAAATCATTAAAGTTTCAATTGCTTAGCTGTCCATGGAGGGACAGACATCTCTCAGATTTCATCAAAAATATCTTAATTTGTGTTCCAAAGATGAACAAAAGTCTCACGGGTGAGGAACGGCATGAGGGTGAGGACTTGATTACAGAATTTCCATTTTGGGGTGAACGAACCCTTTAAGTCCTTAAATCAAACTTCTTAGACCACATGAAACATGCTTGTGTTTTAGGCTAGACTTTTTATCATATTTTCTTTGTATCTTTCTCACACTTACTTGTCATTGACCCAGTGATCACCTCCACCATGTAACTCCTGAGGATTGCAAGGACCTTAAAACCCAAAGCATTATACCCTGAAGTCTTGGAGGAAGCTATTCCCATAAACAAGGCAATTACGAGTCCGGTTCCCAGGAGCCTCAACTATTAACATGATCCCCTTACAAACTCCTGCATTCTCAGCCAGACCCTTGAGAAAAGATCAAGCCGTGTCAGTAGGAAGCAGACTGGACACATAAACATGTCAGGCGTTTCTCAAACTGTCAGATGCAGGCACTTATCTGGCAGCCACTATGTTTTAGCTCAGTTCAAAGTGAAATGGAAATATTTCTAAAAAGCGATGTTAGAAGATTCCCAATGAAATCATCAGACACGTTATCTCGAGACCCTGAAGGAATGCCTATGAGACCCTCCAACTACAGACAGTCTGCCGCCACAGTATGGATAACCTTCTTTTATCAGGCAAGAAAATCATCAGCAAAACAAATTTTCACTTTGTGTCTAATTATAACAGCACTGTTGAGTCACTCTGGAGAACATCTCACTTGTCTATACCAGGAGTGTGGAGAGAGAGGAAAGATGGCCTGCAGATGACATGCATACACACACACACACACACTCAATACAGATGCAAACTCCCACCCACAGAGACACAAACACAATCAATCTCTCAACCACAAGCTTTGATGGTGATGAAGAGGAAATGAGGTAGAAAAAGGGTCAACTCATGAGAAGTGAAGCTGAGCTTGCTACTCAGCAGTTGAGGTCACATATTCTCACTGTGGCAAGGACATTCTGTCTCTCGGGAATAATGGGGAAGTACTTTATTTCACAAAGGATAGCAATGACGTGACGTACTGTAAATGCAGAAACATATTTGATCACTCGCAATGTTGTACATTAGTCTACTGGTAGGAAGTTCCTCATGAAAGAGCTGTTAAACTGTTAAGATCCGCCATCATCTCGCCTTGCGTGTTGTTAAGGTGGGCATCAAGGGAGATTCTATAAAGACAATCTGATTGGCTGATGTCCTCAAGTTCTCAACGTCCCAGCCCAATCATATCCTGCTGGAAATTCCAAAAAAGAACTGCCAATGATAAATAAATTCCCTCACTGCTTCCTAGTTTTGATTTTATTGAATTTAAACTTCTCCTGAAAATGTATACAATTCATTGTTCCCCAAGAGGTTTGCATATGATTGCCGAAATAAATTCTCAATTGTCCATACTTTTGAACACTTCCTCAAACAACTAAAAAAAATTATGGAAACACTTTACAATAATGTTCATTAGTTAAAGTATAACTAACATGAACTAACCACGAGCAGTACATTTGTTACTGTTTTTGTTCATCTTTGTTAACGTTAGTTAATGAAAATACAGTTGTTCATTGTTTGTTCATGCATTAACTAATGGTAACAATATTTTAATAATGCATTAGTAAATGCTGCAATTAACATGAACAAAGATTAAGAAATGCGGTAGAAGTGCAGTTCATTATTAGCTCATGTTAACTAATGAACCTTACTGTAAAGTGTTACCAAAATTACAGTAAAATAAATTAAAATATAGATTAAATTACACAAATTCAGCCTAATCTGCGGTAATGGTGAGTCAGAATCAGTCTGTGGCTTTTGGCCAGTCAGAATTTTACAGAAAATCCTGCATGATAGGTGCAGACACCAATTTTTATCCCCAAGATTATGTATCCATCCAGTTGAAGAATTTCAAGCACGTTTGATATTGAGTCGACTTTAAAGGACAACATAGAATCATAGCAACAACTTATCAATGGAAGTAGCAACAGATTATTTCTTTCGTATTGTATATCAATCAATGAACAATTATCCTCACACACCTGTGGGTAACGGATAGGTGCGTATAGCACAAAGACGAAGAGATAGCCAAAAATTAACAAAAAAAAAACAAGGAAATACCGCACTCTATGGACTTGTAAAAATCCCCCCCAAAAAATCTTGATTAAGAGCATTGTTTCCCATAACCTTCATAAAACATACAGGTATTGTGATGAAAAAATGCAGGGCAAATACATGGTTTAATTCACTGGATGTTGATTGGACGGAGGCAGATCTTATGTGCTCTTCAAGTTGACTCAGAAATATCGTAATTACGAGTTCCAAACACAGATGACCAAACACATAAATGGGAAACTCGGTATTCCCGATGCTTTGCCGAGTTGGAAGAGGCATGTCAATTGGAAACATGGAGGAAAGTCTCATGTATAATATAGATAATATCATATATATATATATATATATATATATATATATATATATATATATATATATATAAATATATATTTAAAAAAAAAAAAAATATATATATATATATATATATATATATATATAAAAAATATATATATAAAATAGCTTAAACAAATCATAAATAGCATAAATCACTAATATATATATATATATATTAGTGATTTATGCTATTTATGATTTGTTTAAGCTATTTCTGTGTCATGTTTCAAAATTTAATGCACAGCATGTCATAATAATAAATAATGCACTTGAAGTCAGTTTATTGCAAGTTTTAAAAAATAAAAAACTAATATATTAATTATACGTTGATTATTCATGTGACTTCATAGTGTTATAATTAAAGAAAGAGGACAACTTTAAAAATGTTAAAATTAACAATGAACAACGCTTTCATTAACCTTTAATGTTACAAATGGACTCTTATTGTAAAGTGTTTCATTTCATATAAATCCAAACAAT
The DNA here is from genome assembly GCA_037194245.1 of Opsariichthys bidens. Lineage (NCBI taxonomy): Eukaryota > Metazoa > Chordata > Actinopteri > Cypriniformes > Xenocyprididae > Opsariichthys > Opsariichthys bidens. The sequence goes on along the minus strand of CM074312.1, from coordinate 3,531,414 downwards.
CATGCTTAAAATGGCCATATTTACACACAAAGGCATTTTATATGTTTACTTTCGCTCGTTATTTGTTTCTAATTTAGAACACTTGATGATTATCTAATCAAAATATGTTAAAGTGAGGATAAAAAAAATGACTGAAATCGAATTTCTGATTTATGTTTCTGTCGGCTGCATGACCACGATTCAATTTATGCTGCATAACGAATGCAAAAAATCAGAACAAATGAATATAAAGTACTGCATATAGAGGGTAACAATCGTGACATTAAACAGTTGGTGTTTTTTAAGCGCTTGAGGTAACGTTACTACTAATGCTAGCTCCTCTCACACACTGCTGTTCTCCACTAATGCAGCGTCTAGACAACAAACTAATTACTTTAGTGATATGAAAACATACTGTAGTGTACTGTATAACATACCGCTTTGTTTGTTTTAAATCTGTTTTTGAAGTGTCCAGTTCTGTGCAGCGCGCAGCCTCGCGTCACGTGTCAAAACAAACTCTACGAGGCACCAGTGATAGTTTTATTTGGCCTCTAGAGGTCGCTCTCGTGCCGCACTATTCTCGGTTGTGCAAGGACTTGTTTGCTCGCAGTCTGTGTTCTTCCTTTTTTATTTTGTAGTAAGTAACGAAAATGCTTTGGGAAATTGTATCGGAGTAAAAGTATACATTTTATTTAGGAAATGTAGTGGAGTAAAAGTAAAAGTTGACAGAAATATAAATACTCAAGTACTGTAACAAAGTATTATTACACCCCTGCGCTTGACTCACCAGGCAGCACTTGAAATAGAATGTTTGAGGAATATCAATATGTCAAGCAGAGTAACTAGATCCACACAACAGTCTGGATGTCTAGATGAAGTATAGCTTTAAATAACAGCCCATAACACGTGGCTCCACTTCATTCATTGATGTAATGCACCCCCTCCCATCTGCAGGTGTGACCCCGAGTGAGCAGCAGCCACTGTATCACTACATATGCACCTGCAGCCACACTTCCTAATATTGGGCAACACAAAAGATCTACTTTATTCTTGCATTACTGCAACAGCAGGTCCATTTGGCCGTCTAACACAATGCATGCATGCAAGCTCACAGGAGGAGCTCACAGATATGAAATGGGGACATAACACACCCACACACCGGATTTGAGCTCTAAACTGCTCTCTCTTCCCGCATCAGACAGATCTGAGGGGGATCCAGACAATTCTCAGACCACCGCCTCGAGTCATGCTGCAGCTCACTGCTGACACGCGCTTCAATTTTACGAGCTCACCGCCAGCGAATAAAGACATTAATGTGATTGGCAATTGTGATGATCGTTGCAGACTAAGGAGAATCGATTCTGTATTGATCTATAGCGATATTAATCACCGATGTGGGGTTTTAACAAAGGAAATAAGGGCATTGAGAAGGAGCGCGCGCGCGCGCGCCTCTTTGTCATCATCACCTTGCAGACATTCCTGCATCATCTAACGTCCTTCAGCACAAACTCAAAAAGCTATTAAATGCACCTCACTGCATACAGTGCAAGTCAACCCTAAATGTAACTTGTGTCTCATTATGCATCATGTCTGTATTTATGCATGCGTGTAAAATGCATGTGGAACATCTGTTTCAGACACTTGCAAGAAATATTGCACTCTTGTATCTATATGCATGTGTCCACATTATCACCTCGGGTCATACCTTGTGCAGCACACACCCTGTTTGTCCTACAAACTCGTTGTTGTGAACAGTGCATGATAAATAAAGCATATAGAATACCACGAACAGAGTGTTATTCTGCAAACAACGGGAAATAATGGTGGCATATGGGCACTGTCGGGCTTACCTTAGAGAGACCTTGACGGAGCAGTCGTTTTGTGTCGCCATGCTTCGTGCTGCCGTTTCACCTCGCCCGTCAAAATGAGAAGTGATGCCGCCAAGTTCTCGCAAAGTTTACGGACGAGCTGAAAACACTGTTATGCGTTAACACGCGCGCGACCGCTCCGGTCCGTCAATCAGTGTTACGCAGCCAGACATCGCCGTTCACCTCTGTAATACTGATGAAATCAGCACGGCGATGTATAAATCGCATGAAACATGAGGGAGATTGGCATATTTTCTTCTTCCGAGCTTGTATCCTGTCATATGTGCGAGTGGCGCTCGAGTTTACATCCGAAACTACACAGCGTCTGTGTGCGCGCTCGTTCAATGTGCAGCGCTTAGGTGTGGGCGTGTCCATGCAGCGGTGATTGACATGCCTTCAGACCACACATAGATGCTGTTCCCGCCTACATATGGATGTAATTGACCAATAAGAGCTCAGCGGCGGATTAGCTTTTAAAAGCAGACTCAGCGGTCATAGATTAAACGCAACTTCAGTTGACACGTCTGAGCGCCGAGCTGGGAAATCCGATTCATGTTAAAGAATCGGTTCGTTCGAACTCTTGACTGCAAAACAAAAGCCGTTAAAAAACGATTCACCGACCCGGGTAATTTTTCCTTCACTGAGAAATGATTTAACGTGTTGTTTTATTTATATGTCATTTAAAAGTATTTGTTTCTTTTAATTATTATGTTTAAAATTATGTTGATCTGAACGTGAAATGAACGTAAACCATGTAAATTCTTATTTTGTGAAAATTATTTTTCCACAAGTTATGACACAAGCACAACTGCTAATAAAGTTTTTTTTCCACAGTTAATGTACTTGATTAAAGTGAAAACCATGCTTGAGATTAAATAAGAGATCACGTGTGAGGTGTAAGAAAATTAAGATAAATAATCTATTACTGAACAAAATGTTTTTGTGTGTTTTGTTTGTTTCGTTTCGTAAGCTTTAATTTAGTCAATTTATGTGAAAAATTATTTGTAAAAATATTTATAGCCTTAACAAAACAGTATTGTTTTAATTATTTTGTTCACAGTGCCATTTCCAGGTCAGAATGTTATCAAGCAAAATAGAATACTTGAAAAGTGATGGAAATTCTGTGACGATTTTTGGATTTTGTTGGTACACAAATTGCAATTCGGTTCAATTGAGCCATTAAATGAATCGGTTCAAATGAACGATTCATTCGCGAAACGAAAGGCACATCTGAAACGCGGAGAATTGCTCTGGGTTCGAGGGTTGATTTACAACAGACCATTAGTCAGATCGTCCATAGAAGCAGAGGCACAACAAAATACAGACATGTGTTGGATATACATTACCATTATGACAAGCTGGTCCTTGGTAAAAGAGATTGGGAAACATCGACACTTTCACAACTTCACTTCTGCATTAAAAGAGGAAGCATACATTTTAGAATTTAAAACAGCCACAGACAACTGTGTGAGGAACAAAAACATGATTTATATGCTTACATTTTTAACCAAATGCAAATCTTTTGGGCTTGTAACTTCGATATAACACTATATAAGAGCTCAGCTGTGAGATGGGGAACAGCAGTTTGTCCAAATCACCACTAAATGATTTCACAAGAACACCAGATTCCCATGAGGATTATATGAAAAGGATCTATAAGGATATACAGTCATGGCCAAAAGTTTTGAGAATTCCATAAATATTAGTTTTCACAAAGTTTGCTGCTAAACTGCTTTTAGATCTTTGTTTCAGTTGTTTCTGTGATGTACTGAAATATAATTACAAGCACTTCATACGTTTTAAAGGCTTTTATCGACAATTACGTGACATTTATGCAAAGAGTCAGTATTTGCAGTGTTGGCCGTTCTTTTCAGGCCTCTGCAATTCGACTGGACATGCTCTCAATCAACTTCAGGCCAAATCCATGACTGATAGCAACCCGTTCTTTCATAATCACTTCTTGGAGTTTGTCAGAATTAGTGGGTTTTTGTTTGTCCACCCGCCTCTTGAGGATTGACCACAAGTTCTCAATGGGATTAAGATCTGGGGAGTTTCCAGGCCATGGACCCAAAATTTCAACGTTCTGATCCCCGAGCCACTTAGTGATCACTTTTGCCTCATGACACGGTGCTCCATCGTGCTGGAAAATGCATTGTTCTTCACCAAACTGTTGTTGGATTGTTGGAAGAAGTTGCTGTTGAAGGGTGTTTTGGTGCCATTCTTTATTCATGGCTGTGTTTTTGGGCAGAATTGTCAGTGAGCCCACTCCCTTGATGAGAAGCAACCCCAGACATGAATGGTCTCAGGATGCTTTACTGTTGGCATGACACAGGACTGATGGTAGCGCTCACCTTTTCTTCTCCTGACAAGATTTTTTCCAGATGCCCCAAACCATCAGAAAGGGGCTTCATCGAATATGACTTTGCCCCAGTCCTCAGCAGTCCATTCACGATACTTTCTGCAGAAGATCAATCTGTCCCTGATGTTTTTTTTGGAGAGAAGTGGCTTCTTTGCTGCCCTTCTTGACACCAGGCCATCTTCCAAAAGTCTTGGCCTCACTGTGCGTGCAGATGCGCTCACACCAGCCTGCTGCCATTCCTGAGCAAGCTCTGCACTGGTGGCACACCGATCCCGCAGCTGAATCCTCTTTAGGAGACGATCTCCTGGCACTTCGCTGGACTTTCTTGGACGCCTGAAGCCTTCTTTACAAGAATTGAACCTCTTTCCTTTAAGTTGCCGATGATCCTATAAATTTTGATTTAGGTGCAATCTTAGTAGCCACAATATCCTTGCCTGTGAAGCCATTTTTATGCAACGCAATGACGGCTGCACGCGTTTCTTTGCAGGTCACCATGGTTAACAATGGAAGAACAATGATTTCAAGCATCACCCTCCTTTTAACATGTCAAGTCTGCCATTCTAACCCAATCAGCCTGACATAATGATCTCCAGCCTTGTGCTCGTCAACATTCTCACCTGAGTTAACAAGACGATTACTGAAATGATCTCAGCAGGTCCTTTAATGACAGCAATGAAATGCAGTGGAAAGGTTTTTTTGGGATTAAATTCATTTTCATGGCAAAGAAGGACTATGCAATTCATCTGATCACTCTTCAGAACATTCTGGAGTATATGCAAATTGCTATTATAAAAACTTAAGCAGCAACTTTTCCAATTTCCAATATTTATGTAATTCTCAAAACTTTTGGCCACGACTGTATAAGGAAGGATCAGTGACAATCCTGTACAAACACCACTTAAAGTCCCACTCAATAATTGTATCTTTGATCACAAAAATGACATATTTAAATGTTCATGTGGGAAAAAAAAATCTTCATGCCTTAAAATAGCTTGAATGTAACTCTACACTCTTGCTTCATTTAGTATATGCAGATCTATGAATATGCTAATTAACCCCGCCTCCACTCATTTGCACATGGTTTGTCTCAAAGCATATTAAAAACACCATAGACATATAAATTATATATGATATTAAAATCTTGATTTTCACCACAGGGAAACCTAAAGAAACTAAATGAAGGCATGTTGCATAATGCAGCCCACAATCCAAACTTCTGGACTCTACTCAAACAGATGTCAAAGCAGTTTATAGGATTAAAGATTGTATCAGATGATTCTCATAATGTCCCATCATAAATGACATCGCAAAGGAGGCGAATGTTTAAGAATATCCTTGAAAACCCCTCCTGCGGATTATTCACTTATATAAGTGTTATTCAGGGCTTGTATATGAACCTTCCACGCTTGGAGGTTTAAAACATCACATGATGCTATTTTAGAGACTTAGGAGAGGATTGTTTTTGTGGCAATTTGCGTAAGCCGATGTTTTTGAAAATGCGTCTTTAAATATAAGAACAGTCTTTCACCTTTCACCTTATTTTTTTGCAATTAATGAGATTATAAGACAAATCTTTGTAGAATGTAGAAAATCCTCTAAAATGCAAAGCAGAATAGGGGCAAAAAGAAAAACAAACATACATAAATATAACATTTATACATATACATATATATATATATATATATATAAATGTTATGTTTATGTATGTTTGTTTTCAAGTCAAGCAAAAATCAGCAACTGATGGATCTCCAGCAGAATGACAGAGAACGTGACTTTTCATTTTTCTTTGATGTTTCCATAATCCCTTTTGCGCAGTTTGCTATATTTAGCTTTGAGGTCATAAGCTGATTCAGTTTCACATTTTTTAATCAATCTTTTCTTCTATCTGGAAATTAATATTATGTTGGCAGTTTTTGCTAACTCATATGTGTCCATGGGTTACCAAAAAACTAAACTCCGCAATGTGTATACAAATTTAAATGAATTAAAGTTGCAGTAGAGTTTTGATGACTCCCAGCACACTTCACTCCAATGGTCGCCCCACACCAGACAAAAGCTTCATACAATAGCCAGGAGTGGATCGCCGCGGTTGACTCGTTCAGTGCATGTATGTGTGTGTGTGTGTGTGAGGGAGTGCGTGTGGGGGGCAGATTAGCCACAGTCCATGTCTGTTTCTATCCTGTGAATACAGTAGCCCCACATTTGGGTAGAGAGAGAGGGAACGGCCAGGCACAGAGTCAGCTGACAGCTCTGACTTCATCTAGGTCAGTCTGCAGCGTGTGTATGTCTGTGCCCCTGGGCTACACACACAACACACACTTTCACATACAGACTCCCTCATCCATCCCCAAATTACATCCATCCTCCCCCCAGCAGCATCACCATCTGTGTGGGAAGGAGCTTGCCAAAGCACCCAGGTTAGAGCCCACTGTTCTCTTGATCTGGTCTAACGTGAAAAGTCAACTCGCGACATGCTGACTGTGTGTATTTCTACAGTAAATAGAGCATTAAAGTGGTGGTTCACCAAAAAATGAAAATTCTGTCATCATTTTACTCACCCTCACGTCGCTCCAAACCTGTATGACTTTCTTCTACGGAGATATTTAGAAGAATGTTGGAAAACAAACCATTTCTCATAATTTCCTCTTTTATGCTCCACAGAAGAGAGAAGGTCATACAGGTTTAAAACAACATGAAGGTGAGTAAATGACAGAATTTTCGTTTTGCGGTGAACTGTACCTTGTGCTTTATTGTTTTATTATACTGTACAGCAAATCTTAAAAGTATATTTTTAAAAATAAATGTACTTGCAGGTTCTATAATAATAATAATGAAATAAAAGGCTATCTAAGTGAGAGAATGCACTTTTGCTTTAAAAAGAAAATGTAATCTTTTGTCAAGCTTTAAAGAAGTACAGTTATTTTGACTTATAATTTTAGCATAGGTATTATATTTTGAATTAAAAAATGTTAAGTGCACTAGGCTAGATATAATAACCTTCATCATTACAAATATATATAATTAAATACATGACATACACATTTCAATATAAAAAAGTGACATTTAAATATAATTTAATTTACTATAAATGCAGTGAATTCAGAAGTACACTACTGCAGACGATAGAAGTACATTTGGTAACACTTAAAGATTAATAAATACTGTAACAAATGCTCATTGTTTGCTTCTTAATTAACATTTGCATTAACTAATGTTAACAAATGAGACCTTACTGTAAAGTGTCACTGTAATTTTAAAAATGTATTTATTATTTTATTAGGCCTATATAAAATATAAGTAGTCCTACTTAACTAGGTTATTAATTAGGATGATTGTATTTAATATAAATTTAAACTATAATATACATTTTAATTTCATTGCAACTAATGCATTAAGGGCTAGATTTACTAAACAGGGCAAATTAGAGTGCACGTGCAATTCCATAAACAATCTACGAAGAGCAGCGCAAATTAGCCTCTGGTTTAAGGGTGCTGTAATGATCATCAGCAGGAGTGCTCATGATAACCCCTAGAGGGCACTCCACCTTGGACTTTCACTCACACACACATGCACTTCCACTTCAGCCACTCTTACTACATTTCCCAGAAGCCTCCACACCTGGACTGATTGCACTCGCACCTGAACCAAATCACATCTCACTACTTAAGCACAGCTCACACACCATTTCTCAGCGAAGTCTTGATTTGCTTTCAGTGGTCTTTTCCGAGCGTTATTCCCCATGTTTTGTTTTCCTGTTCCTGCCTGCCGTTTTGGATTTACTGCTTCGGATTATTGGACTGTTGTTTGCCTGCTGCCAGCCTCGATCTGCTTTACCTCTGACATTCCTGTTTGCTGTTGTTTTGACCATTGCCTGTTAAGACCATTCTGCTTGATAATAAAGCTTGGATTTGGGTCCCATTCCGTTAACCCGCCAATCATTACAGGTGCAGTGTGTACATTTTAGCAGCATCTAGCGGTGAGGTTACAAATTTCTACCTAAGCCTCATCCCACCCATTCGAAGGGCTTTAGAGAAGCTACGGTGGCTGACAGAAAGACAAAGATGTTGTTGTCTGAGACAGCAGAGAGTAGCCAGGCAAGCAATGAGGTTTCTTCTTACTTCTAACAAAGAACGGTCTCTGATTCTAATAAACCAGATGTCAACTACTACTACTTTTGCATATTCAACATAGCGGCGATGCAAGATGCCTCTAAAACACCAACAAACATTGAGACGAAAAGTGCTCTGTAAAGCAGTTTGTCTGTTTAGGGTTACTGTGGAAAAATGCTGGCGCAAAATAACAACTAGACATGGACGTGGACCTGCGGTGTATGTAGGTAGATATGGCTCATTCTAAGATAGTAAAAACATAAGAGTTCATAATGCAAGATCTTTATAAACCACTCAAATTATGCATATTATATTGCATTTCCATAAATTGATTCTCCTAAATTTTATGCATTGCAACTTTAGGACATGCTTTTTGGGTGGTATATATTGGCACAAAAACCAGCAAAATGACTAGCTTAGTAAATCACCTTGCATGATTCATTTAAATACTCTCCTCCCATAAATTTTGCATCTGAAAGGGAAACTCCTACAAATGCATATGCGATAAGGTCAGCCGCCAATTTTTCACTGCGTGTCTTTAGTAAATACTGACATTAGTTTTTTAACGGCAAAGGAGGGTTTGCACTGGCAAAAGCTGTTAGTAAATACACTGTTAAAAAATTACTGTAAATTTTACAGGATAATACTGGCAGCAGGGTTGCCAGCCAGTTACCGTAAAATTTACAGTAGTGTTACTGTAATTTAATTTACAGAATTTAACTGATTACAGTAAATAACTGTATTTTTTTTAATTACGAAGGGTCAGTTTACAGCAATATTCTGTAAATTTGAATCAAACCAACACGTGACCCCAGAATGCATTGCAGTTTACAGCAATATGCTGTATTATTAAAAAAACAGCCAGCGGCTGTAAAATAATGCTGTAAATTTTACAGCAATGCATTACAGTGCACTGTTAAAAAGTTACTGTTAATTTTACAGTATAATACTGGCAGCAGGGTTGCCAGCCAGTTACTGTAAAATTTACAGTAGTGTTACTGTAAATAACTGTATTTTTTTAAATGACAAAGGGTCAATTTACAGCAATATGCTGTATTATTAAACAACAGCCAGCGGCTGTAAAATAATGCTGTAATTTTTACAGTAATTCATTACAGTGTAGCCCTAAATGTCTTAAAACATTCACTTCACACTATTCAATTATTTTAAAGTAAAGCTGAATTACACTTTTTTTATTTATTTTTTTTACAAAGGTTTACTTTAAGTGTTTCTTTTCCTCCTAAAGATTTATCGCAACCCCCAACCACCAACCTACTTTGTGGTGGCATAAAACAACAAATAGCAAAAAACACAAACCGAGCTTTGGTAGTGGACTAAATGAAGCGCTAATCTAGCTAGCAGCCCCTTACCTGGCTTTCAGCAACTATCGGACAAATGTTATGCCACCTAATTAATATTTATGAGGTAAGCCGATACGGTTTATGATGCGTCCCCAACACTTTTTAGATAGTTTCTATAGCCTGATATGCCAAGGAGTATTGTAATGTTTACGATTTATGTGTTCGGGTGAATGTTTTAAATTAGCCGTGTTTTTATTAGCTTGCCCCGCTAATCAGTTGCTTGTTCTGTGCAACAAATGGCGTCTGGTTTTCATAAAGGAGGGGAATAATTACCCCATCGAATGTTGACAAAGGCAAAGATGGTGTGATGAACGCACAGTTGGCTGAGGAGGAAGTCAATGGTCGGGGCGGTCGGGTGGTCAAAAGAGTGTCTCTTCAGGAGGCCTCCATTGTGTGTCGCGTGCTGTTTTACCCCACTTATCCCTCCCCCCCAGGCTTGTGAATTTCACGCTGGGCCTGGTTTGGGTTCGGGGCGATGGGATTGAGCATAGCCTGTGGGACTTGCCCCACTGACACGGTTATTGATAGTGTTAGTGCCACATGACGGACAGAAAGGCCTGGTGTGTGGAGGGGATGACAGAGAGGTCACGGCGGAGCAGAAAGGGAGGGATTTCTTTTGTCTGGATGGGTAAAAAGAACAGACCAGCCTGAACTAGACCACTTGGAAGCACATGAGTGCACATGACAGGAGAAACCGTTCATATTTGGGATGAGCGATAGAAACAAAGACCATGTGTATTTAGTGAGAAAGTGTACAGTCCACCGGTCATTACTGCAGAATTAACCCTTGCCTTTTTGAGGATGAGCCTATCGATCTTTCACCAGTTTTGCAACAGAAACATTTTTAACCGCACTCTGTGCCTTGTTTCCATGGAAACGGGTTTAAAAGGAAAGTAGTGCCCATGTCCCAAAAAAAAAAAAAAAAGGCTTTTGTATAGTCTGTCTTTCAGGATGTCCACAAAGTGGTGTAGTGTGAATAGACAAACCTCACTTCCACCTGAGGGCGAAACACATCATGGGATGAGCATCTGCCTGTAGCCACGGGGGAACACAACTCTTCTCATGATCTCTGCTCATACCTGATTTTTAACAATGAAGATTTCATCAAAAGCATCAGCAGACTGGATCTTAGAAAATGAAAAAGGTTTTAGGGACTCCCAAAACAAGTGCGGTCAAATCATTAGAGAATACTGCTGGTGAAGTGGAGTGCTCATTACTGTAAGTACATTTCACTTAAGGATGCCAGCTGTCTGTGAATGACCAGTCCATGACATGAAATCACCTGACTGGATGTCTGGTGTTACAGTGTAAATGTACAATGAAAACGTTCGTGCGAATATGGCCACATTTACGCAGAGACGCAGCACTGTAATGAATTGCCGTAATATTTTACAGCAGATGGCTGTATTCTTGATAATACAGCATATTGCTGTAAACTGCAATGCATATTGGGGGGTGTGGCGGTTTGACTCAAAATTACCGGATATTACTGTAAATTTCAAGCATAAAGAGGCATTGTAGGATTTTCAACGGTTGAGATTCTGGTAGCAGCAAGAGAGAGAGAGAGAGTGGTCTACAACTGTGGAAAGTGACTCATTTAATAAAAAAAATACAGCAAATTTAAAAAGAATACAGTAAAATTCTGTAAGTTAAATTACACTGTTAATTAAAAATTACTGTAAATTTTACAGTATAATACTGGCAGCAGGGTTGCCAGCCAGTTACTGTAAAATTTACAGTAGTGTTACTGTAATTTAATTTACAGAATTTCCCTGTATTCTCTGATTACAGTAAATAACTATATTTTTTAAATTACGAAGGGTCAATTTACAGCAATATTCTGTAAATTTGAGTCACACCAACACGTGAACCCAGAATGCATTGCAGTTTACAGCAATATGCTGTATTATTAAAAAACAGCCAGCGGCTGTAAAATAATGCTGTAATTTTTACAGTAATTCATTACACTGTTAAAAAATTACTGTAAATTTTACAGCATAATACTGGCAGCAGGGTTGCCAGCCAGTTACTGTAAAATGTACAGTAGTGTTACTGTAATTTAATTTACAGAATTTCCCTGTATTCTCTGATTACAGTAAATAACTATATTTTTTAAATGACGAAGGGTCAATTTACAGCAATATTCTGTAAATTTGAGTCACACCAACACGTGAACCCAGAATGCATTGCAGTTTACAGCAATATGCTGTATTATTAAAAAACAGCCAGCGGCTGTAAAATAATGCTGTAATTTTTACAGTAATTCATTACAGTGTATAGTAATGGTACTGTAAAAATTACAGGAACCGGCTGGCAACCCTGCTGCCAGTATTATACTGTAAAATTTACAGGTAATTTTTAACAGTGAGGGCAAATGTAATGAAGGAAAATTTGTGGAAGTCTCAGGACCAAAAAATGTTCATCCAATCATTGCATTCGGTCTGGATTCGGTCTTACTACCAGCCTGTCAACATATGTATTTCCATACCTACTCGCGTAGACATCACTAGATCTAATGGCACTAATCGGGCATCCTAGATATTGTTGAAAAGTTGTTATTTCGGGGTTTTCTGGCGCTCAAAAAGACATTGCTTTATAATATTAAGGTTGAACCGCTGTCTCACATGAACTGATTTAAATATGTTAAATAAGTGTTCATTATCTTACTGTCAATAGAGACTCACTGAACCATCGGATTTCATCAAAAAAATCTTAATTTGTGTTATGAAGATGAACGAAGGTCTTACGGGTGTAGAAAGACACAAGGGTGAGAAATTAATGACTGAATTTTCATTTTGGGGTGAACTAATCCTTTAACTCTTTCAATGTAAGTGTACCATCATCACATTACTCCTCCACACATATCTGTAGAACGAATGATGTGAGTGAAGTTACCAATCAAAGTTCAGTATTTAGTGTTTGGGGTTTGTTCAAACCTTAAGCAAGCACACATTGTGACTTTTCCTTACTATTTACAATACTAGGAAATCATAAATATTAAAGCATTGCAAACTGGCCAAACGATCTATGACTGAGCGATCTTTTAAGATAAAGTGATAAAAAGTGATAAACGTGCGGGTCTGACAGATTCATTCAGCCATAGACGTTATTAAGGAAATCTTTGTTGAATAGCAGGGGGATGTGTGCTTCCAAAATGTCCCAGAGGAAAATTACATTACCATCAAGGCTGCAAAGCATTGTTAAGATATCAGTCACTTCACATTAGGAAGCTTTCTGTACTAATGATGTTGTGTTATTCTCTGTAATCCATCAATGCTTTCACTAGTGTGACGCTCAGCAGCAAAATAAAATAAAATAAGCAATGCTTCTACAAAAGCCCTACAAAATGTTATCAAGGGCAGCAGATGGCACGTTCCGTCCGTCACTTGACATGCGTCTGGCGTCTATTCGTGACAAAGCCAGTGGGACGGTTGAATTGGGCAGATGAGCACTTCATTGATTTCCTCATTCAAGCCCAAGGGGCCACTGTATTGTGCTTTTGTCCCAGCACCTTTGATTCATATATTTTAATCGTGAATTATTGCGCAATTATGCACCGGAGGGACAGGTGACGGGGATGGTGACATTATTCCCTCTTAAATGTCACTGCTATTTGTCCCTTTCTGTCACTTTTTAAAAATGGTACCAGGGCAAATTGTTCAAACTGACAGGGTGATTATGTAGTAGTTTGCATATATAATGCCACTGACAGCAAGGCTAATCTGATTTTGTCACACAATATCTGTATATGTTAAACTGGAACATTCATAAAATTCCGTCTGAACTCTGAACTCAGGACTTGACTGTAATAGAATAATTGGCCCAGTTATTAAATCAGTGATTAAACTGGATATGAGATGTCTACTCGTGCAAAAAGCCCTCTTGGTCCTCTGAGTGTCTGGTAGGGCTTCTGTTTTCACAATGTCACAGCGCCTCCTGCTGGGTAAAGCATGATATTGCTGACAGTCATAGCTGGATTAGTTATATAGCAAACAGGAATAGTGTGGTTGTGGTTGAGCCGGCATTCAGTTTTCCATAATATGCTGAAACAATGTAATATTTTGGCTTGTTCTTTGTCTTCTTCTCTGTCTATCTCTCTGTCTATATGTCTGTCTGTCTGTCTATCTTTCTGTCTATCTATCTGTCTATCTATCTATCTATCTATCTGACGCCTATCATCTGTCTGTCTATCTATCTATCTATCTATCTATCTATCTATCTATCTATCTATCTATCTATCTATCTATCTATCTATCATCTGACCATTTCTATCTATCTATCTATCTATCTGACGCCTATCATCTGTCTGTCTATCTATCTATCTATCTATCTGTCTATCTATCTATCTATCTATCTGACGCCTATCATCTGTCTGTCTATCTATCTATCTATCTATCTATCTATCTGACGCCAATCATCTATCTATCTATCTATCTATCTATCTATCTATCTATCTATCTATCTATCTATCTGACGCCTATCATCTATCTATCTATCTATCTATCTATCTATCTATCTATCTATCTATCTATCTATCTGACGCCTATCATCTATCTATCTATCTATCTATCTATCTATCTATCTATCTATCTATCTATCTATCTATCTATCATCTGACCATTTCTATCTATCTATCTATCTATCTATCTATCTATCTATCTATCTGACGCCAATCATCTGTCTATCTATCTATCTATCTATCTATCTATCTATCTATCTATCTATCTATCTGACGCCTATCATCTATCTATCTATCTATCTATCTATCTATCTATCTATCTATCATCTATCTATCTATCTATCTATCTATCTATCTATCTATCTGACGCCAATCATCTGTCTATCTATCTATCTATCTATCTATCTATCTATCTATCTATCTATCTATCATCTGACCATTTCTATCTATCTATCTATCTATCTATCTATCTATCTATCTATCTATCTATCTATCTATCTATCATCTGACCATTTCTATCTATCTATCTATCTATCTATCTATCTATCTATCTATCTGACGCCAATCATCTGTCTATCTATCCATCTATCTATCTATCTATCTATCTATCTATCTGACGCCTATCATCTATCTTCAGTACCTACATCTGACAAATCTTTTCTCAGTTCCTCAGCAGTCACACGGGGACTTTTCTCCACTCTACGCTTCAGGTAGCGCACAGCAGTCGAAGTCAGCATCTTCTTTCTGCCACGACCAGGTAGCGTTTCAACAGTGCCCTTTGCCTTGAATTTGCGAATGATGCTTCCTATGGTGTCTCTTGGTATGTTTAACATCTTTGCAATCTTCGTATAGCCATTGCCCTTCCTGTGAAGAGTAATCACCTCTTCTCTTGTCTTCCTGGACCATTCTCTTGACTTCACCATGTTTGTAACCACACCAGTAAATGTCTAGAAGGAGCTGAGTATCACAGTCATTTTAAAGCTGCCTAATTGGTGCTTATTAGGCTTTATTGCTGCTCCCTGACATCCACAGGTGCTTTCAATACCTGATTGAAAACACTTCAATGGACCTCTGTTCTTCAGAGTGGTAGTCTTCAAGGGGTTGAATAATTGTGTCAATGAAGAAATCTATCTATCTATCTATCTATCATCTGACCATTTCTATCTATCTATCTATCTATCTATCTATCTATCTATCTATCTGACGCCAATCATCTGTCTATCTATCCATCTATCTATCTATCTATCTATCTATCTATCTATCTATCTATCTGACGCCTATCATCTATCTATCTATCTATCTATCTGACGCCAATCATCTGTCTATCTATCTATCTATCTATCTATCTATCATCTGACCATTTCTATCTATCTATCTATCTATCTATCTATCTATCTATCTGACGCCAATCATCTGTCTATCTATCTATCTATCTATCTATCTATCTATCTATCTATCTATCTATCTATCATCTGACCATTTCTATCTATCTATCTATCTATCTATCTATCTATCTATCTATCTATCTATCTACAGTTGTGTTCAAAATTATTCAACCCCCACTGAAATTGATTGTTTTGGCCGGTTTGACATTGATTTTGATCATTCAGTCATCCTGCTTACAATTAAATCAAAGAGGCACGTGTAGGTCAGACAAATATAACATAACATTTATAATGAAATAACCACAAATGTCTTTTCTCTGCTCACATCATTATCAGTTTTATTCAACCCCCAAGTGACATTCAATCTTAATACTTAGTACAACATCCTTTTACAGTTATAACAGCTTTTAAACGTGAAGCATAGCTTGACACAAGTGTCTTGCAGCGAGCTACGGGTATCTTCGCCCATTCATCATGGGCAAAAGCCTCCAGTTCAGTCACATTCTTAGGCTTGCGCACTGCAACTGCTTTCTTTAAGTCCCACCAGAGGTTCTCAATCGGATTTAAGTCTGGTGACTGCGATGGCCATTTCAAAATGTTCCAGCCTTTAATCTGCAACCATGCTCTAGTGGACTTGGAGGTATGCTTGGGATCATTGTCCTGTTGAAAGGTCCAACGTCTCCCAAGCCTCAGGTTTGTGACGGACTGCATCACATTGTCCTCCAATATCTCCTGGTACTGAAGAGAATTCATGGTACCTTGCACACGCTGAAGCTTCCCAGTACCTGCAGAAGCAAAACAGCCCCAAAGCATGATTGACCCCCCGCCATGCTTCACAGTAGGCAAGGTGTTCTTTTCTTCATAGGCCTTGTTCTTCCTCCTCCAAACATAGCGTTGATCCATGGGCCCAAACAGTTCTAATTTTGTTTCATCAGTCCACAGAACACTATCCCAAAACTTCTGTGGTTTGTCCACATGACTTTTGGCATACTGCAGTCGACTCTTCTTATTCTTTGGAGACAGCAAGGGGGTGCGCCTGGGAGTTCTGGCATGGAGGCCTTCATTACGCAAGGTGCGCCGTATTGTCTGAGCAGAAACTTCAGTACCTACATCTGACAAATCTTTTCTCAGTTCCTCAGCAGTCACACGGGGACTTTTCTCCACTCTACGCTTCAGGTAGCGCACAGCAGTCGAAGTCAGCATCTTCTTTCTGCCACGACCAGGTAGCGTTTCAACAGTGCCCTTTGCCTTGAATTTGCGAATGATGCTTCCTATGGTGTCTCTTGGTATGTTTAACATCTTTGCAATCTTCGTATAGCCATTGCCCTTCCTGTGAAGAGTAATCACCTCTTCTCTTGTCTTCCTGGACCATTCTCTTGACTTCACCATGTTTGTAACCACACCAGTAAATGTCTAGAAGGAGCTGAGTATCACAGTCATTTTAAAGCTGCCTAATTGGTGCTTATTAGGCTTTATTGCTGCTCCCTGACATCCACAGGTGCTTTCAATACCTGATTGAAAACACTTCAATGGACCTCTGTTCTTCAGAGTGGTAGTCTTCAAGGGGTTGAATAATTGTGTCAATGAAGAATTCACAAAAGAAACATTTACTACTGTATTACAAAACCAATTGATGTCATTTTAGTTGCATATGCTTTTTTAAGAAGTCCTTGTAGGATTTCATTCTGAATTCAATTACAAATGTACTCTAAATTCTCTAAAACCATTT
>CM074312.1:3446665-3509165 GCA_037194245.1 Opsariichthys bidens | reverse complement strand
GCGAAATATAATGCTTTAAGTCTTGTCCTATCTAATGAAGTTATCAGCGAGGACACAGATAACCTTCCCATCACATTGCATAACAATTCATTAAAAGAAAATGAGTGTGAAAGTGAGTGAGAGAGTGTGTGTAAAGCAATATCCACAGCAGCACCAGCTGGCCTGCAGAGAGTGTATTGTCATATGAATAATAAATGATGAGTTAAGTGTGGCTGAAGTTGCCAGGCAACAGTCCCAATGCAAAGTATTTCTGGTAGCCAAGAGTATTTTTGACAACGATAAAAGGGAAGCCAAGGTCTCTCTGTCTGTCACGATTTTTCTCCAGTGAATATTTGTCAGGGTGGCTTTATTTTTTAAAAGGTAATTTCTGTATAGACTCAAACATTAAAGTGTATTGTTAGACCATTTTATGAAGACAGATTTAATAGATTTAATAATAAGTATCCAATTATTTGAAGTTAGGGGGAATCTGCTTTGGGGTTTGTTTGTTTTTTTTGACACTGTTTAGGATGAATATATATATATATATATATATCTAAAGTAAAAACATCTTCATTGAGCAACATCACACCAGCGAACATGCTGTTGTTTTCTGAATATGACGGCTATGATTCAACTTTTATAGCTCAAAGTAAGCTGTTAAAAAATTACTGTAAATTTTACAGTATAATACTGGCAGCAGGGTTGCCAGCCAGTTACTGTAAACTTTACAGTAGTGTTACTGTAATTTAATTTACAGAATTTCCCTGTATTCTCTGATTACAGTAAATAACTGTATTTTTTAAAATTACAAAGGGTCAATTTACAGCAATATGCTGTAAATTTGATTCAAACCAACAGTTTACAGCAATATGCTGTATTATTAAAAAACAGCCAGCGGCTGTAAAATAATGCTGTCATTTTTACAGTAATTCATTACAGTGTAATTTCAACCTGTCTCTTCATTTCATATGGATTAGTTTTGCGATCTCTTTATGAACTTTTTGAGGCGACAAAGTTGTAGTTGCTTAGCCGTCAATGGAAGTGTTTCGAAGATGAACGAAAGTCTTACGGGTTTGGTGAGTAATTTTTGGGTGAACTAATAATCCTTTAATGGATTGTCAGTGCAACAATTCTAAAACACAAAAATGCCGTTAAAGTTAAATATAAAAAAAACTTCTTTTAATCTTTATCTGACTGGGTATCTTTTCCAGCGACTTGCATGGTCATCGGTTGTATGATCTATCCAGACGGCTGGGACTCGGAGGAGGTGAAGAGGATGTGCGGTCAGCGGACGGATAAATACACGCTGGGAAACTGCACGGTGCGCTGGGCGTATATCCTGGCCATCATCAGCATCATGGACTCCCTCATATTATCCTTCCTAGCCTTTGTACTGGGCAACCGGCAAGACAAGCTGCTGCCAGAGGACTTCCAGGTGGAGGAGAAGAAAGGTATGTTCTGAATCCAGAAGACTTGTTCCTGTTGCCATATGATCGACTGTCGAAATCAGCAGAATCGCATTGGTGGGTGGGAGTAAATAATGACATTTTTCTATTTTGATGAACTAGTCCTTTATATAATAGAAAAGAGATGGGCTTTTGTTTGCCCAAAGACACGTACTAAATGTCCATCCAGGATTCCGTTTGGCTCTCTATGACCGGATGTGTACGCCTTTCTCAGCAAAACACGATTTATCATGTCATTCCTGTTATCCTCATATAATAAGGTGAAAGTTGTTGATAAACTAACATAACTCTTTTTTTCTCTTTAGAGGAAGCATGAAGACTTCTGCTCATCATCACGCTCAATGGACCCAGTGGGTTTATGAGGATACAGACCACTTTCTGTCCATCTCAGGACAATAATACTTTAAATTTTACAGTAGTGTCTGTAGAATTACCACCTTTGAGGTTATATGAATATATAAAGTGTATAGATGTTTTATATTTTGAGACGAAGGCCAAATTGTGATAGTCTGTCGCTTTTGAGTTTAGTAAAAATGAAATCAGTAATCCAGAAAGAACAGAGCTGATTTCCATTTACAGCATATGTCATCATACTGCATAGCCACGCCCACAGTGAATCTCATTGGTCCAAAATCCTGCTTAACCCTGTAGGGGACTTTCGTACAATGTTGCCAATTTAGTGATTTTGTCACTAGATTTAACCGCTTTTGAGACAAATCTAGCAAGTTCTTAAACAAACCTTGTCTAGATTCTTAATTTGCCTGCTGATCTACATTTATATTTGTAGCTAGTTTCAATTGAAAGCAGTTGGCAACACTGCGTTCATTCATAGCAGTCACTCAAATATTTTGAATTCGTTCACTTTTCAGATTCGTTTTACATTTAGCAGATGCTTTTATCCAAAGCGACTTACAAGTGAGGCAATTAGGGCTTTGGTATCGAAGGTGGAGGGAGTGCTGTTCATTCCCAATCCCCACTTTCAATTCCTGCCGGCAAGGGAATCGAACCAGCAACCTTCAGGTTAAAAGCCAGACTCCCTCACCATTAGGCCACGACTACCACATTTTAGTTAACTCACTCAGCGGTCAT
The DNA here is from genome assembly GCA_037194245.1 of Opsariichthys bidens. NCBI lineage: Eukaryota > Metazoa > Chordata > Actinopteri > Cypriniformes > Xenocyprididae > Opsariichthys > Opsariichthys bidens. The sequence continues at coordinate 3,506,628 of CM074312.1, read as the reverse complement.
TTCTGCGAGTTACATCATTTAGGGGGGGGGGGGGGGGCGATAACACTGCACTTTTCTTTCCGGACACTTTCATTCATACGCATATGAATGCTGGAGATGAGAAACACCAGCCCATGCGAAAATCTTTGGCATTTTGCTGCGTTCCAAAGCTCAGGTTTGCGAATTTGTATCATGTGAATCCGTGTGACGAATAGAAGAACAATATGGCAAGGATGGCCAACTTTGATCCTGAAGAGCCACTGTCCTGCAGTTCAGCTCCAACCCAAAACAAACACACCTGAACAAGCTGATCAAGGTCTTCAGGATTACTAGAAAGCTACAGGCAGGTGAGTTTTTACCAGGTTTGGAGCTGAACTCTACAGGACAAGACAAGCATCTGTGGTCTCCCAGTGGTTTACATTACGCACTTAATTTACAAACAAAACAAAGTCTTTTTTCTTGTCTTGCATTACATCGTGCAATTGGACAAACTCAGTTCAGATTCATTTTCTAATTCTTTTTTTGCAAATTGGAATGCTTATGCAGAGGGTTGGAACTTGCAAAGGATACGAGATGCATCCTTCAAAACAGGCCTAACGAAGGATCCTTCAAACTGACACACCCTTTTCACGAACTGATAGATAGGCTTTGTTTGTAGGGCAACCAAATGATTTGAAATATGTCTTTTTGAATGAAAATTCCCCGAACCGGAAGTGCCACTAATAATTCAAAACACAGTAGGCTCGTCAGGAATAAAGTGTATAGCCGTACTAGCCTTCCTTTGCGTTACGAGTGAATCATTGAATCGCTCACTCAACCAATGATTCATGACTGAATCAAGTCTTGTTTAATTGAAATTTTCACGTCTACTAAGAGACTCCATTAAATGTTAAACATCATACATGTGTTTCCTAACAATAACAATACAAATCTGTCTTTGTTCACTGATGAGAACGTTCTTGCAGTGCCGCTCCGAATCTCCTCAGACACGACTCTTATCCAACAAAATGTGCCTTCACAGTAATGCTATTTGCTTTGTTCTTGTAAATGACATTAATAATAATAAAAAGCGATGCTTTTAATCATTTGTGAAGACATGAAAGCACTCACTCAATGTAGATTCTTCCGTGAATTGAAATGGGACACGCTGTTATTTTGCGACATGAATCGAAACTTAAAACTTCTGAATGAGAACTTCCTGATCATTTACTCACCCTCACGCCATCCAAGATGTTTGTCTTTCTTTCTTCAATCAAAAAGAAATGCAGGTTTTTGAAGAAAACATTCCAGCAGTTCTCTGCTTTAAAGAGATGATCCCAGAAGAGGAACGAGAGTCTTATCAAGAGAAACTAAATAAAATGTATATACTTTTTAATCACAAATCTTCCCCTCCTCTGTGCCACGCATTACGTCATCATGTTGGAAAGGTCACACGTGAATGCAGGCGGAAGTACCGAGGTAAACTTGATTTTCTCCTCCAATCGTTGTTTTACCTTTGCTCTATAAAGGCTGTTTGGCTTAATCTTTGCACATTTGCTTTAAACACTTGCTCTACGTCACGCATGACCTTTCCAACATGATTACGTAATGCGTGGTGCATTGCAGAGCAGTGCAAGATTAGCATTTGTGGTTAAAGAGTAGTTTTTTTATTATTATTATTTAGAAAATGACCGGACGTACCCCTAGATAAGACCCTCATTCCTCGTCTGGGATCATGTAGAGCCTTTGAAGCTGCACTGAAACTGTGATCTGGACCTTCAACCCGTTGAACCCCAGTGAAGTCCAGTATATGGAGAAAAATCCTGGGATGTTTTCCTCAAAAACCTTCATATCTGGAGAGAAATCCTAGGATATTTTCCTCAAAAACCTTCATATCTTTTCGCCTGAAGAAAGAAAGACAAACATCTTGGATGACATGGGGGTGAGTAGATTATCAGGAATTTTTAATTCTTAAGTGAACCAATTATTTAAAAAAAAAAAAAAAAAAAGTTAATCAGGTAACAATTTACATTAAGGTCTCATTCGTTTACAATGCATTAACTAATGTTAAGAGATACAACTTTGGATTTTAATGTTTTAGTAAATGCAGAGATTCATTCTTAATTACTAATGTAATTAACGATTGTTAACAAATGAAACCACTGTAAAGTGTTATCGTTAAAAAAAACTACAAATGCTACAAAGTCCCAAAAGCCATTTTCAAAACTTTATTTGAAGTTACTACAGAAACAATTTTAGTTCAGTGCCGAACAAGCAAAAGCAGAGAGACATTCATGAAAAAGGAGAGCAGAGAAGCAGATGATGTTTGTGATGCTGTAAAAGGTCAAACGAAGCTGGTCTATCCCAAAAGAACGCAAAGGCCTTTCAAAGTTAAACTAGGACTGTTCACGTCATCCAGAGACCAAAACTATTGCTTGAAGGGGGGAAAAACGCAGAAAAATACGCACAGATCATTGCAGATTCATTTCAAGGCATCTCCGAATCAGTGATTCTTAAACATTTTCCTTAAGCCATTGATTCATAACAAAACTGTACACAAATAATGGGACTTAAGACTGTACAACACTGATCGTGTGACGAACCAACTCTTTGGTATGATTATGTACAATATTTGAAATGTTCTCACTGATTTTAGATTTTGTAACCGAAATTACCTTGATCCCAAACTCCTCCCCGGCATTCACACATTAAACGTCATTATTACTGTTATACAACGAGTTATTTTAACCATGATCGTTAGAATTTTTCCTTTTGACCTGTGATAAAAAAATACATGGGTGTGTGTCTCTTGCACCGTAAAGAAGCTCACATTCAATTTGAAGACACTCAGAACTCCAGTAATGTCCATTCAAGTTCCCTTCATTCGTGTGAAACCCTTCGTGAAGATATGGAAAACGGTTTGAAGGAAGCCGCGATTAGCCATCGTTTCTTAATACAGTGAAGAAACACTACAATCAGCTACTGAGTTCGATTTATTCCAAACATTCTTGCTTTTAAGAAAATGGATGAAGTCCAACCTCTCGAGAAGATCAATCAATCCTCAAACCATCCTGTGATATGATGGAAACTGATAGAAAAGTGATTGTTAGATAAATCAGCAAGAGCACACACCACTGAAATGACGGTACACTCAAATTATACCAATTACGTAAAAGAGCAACGACGACTTAAACTGGATTCAGATTAGATCTGCTTGACTGAAGCTTCTCATCCTTGCTGCTAATATCTGCCGTGACACCAGGAACGGCTCTTAAGACAGCGTCTGTCAGTGGTGAGCATTCATGAGTTCAAAGATGTGTGTGTGTGTGTGTGTGTGTGTGTGTGTGGGGTTTGGAGGGTTTTGACCACTAGGAGGCGATCCAGGAGTGACGGAGGCACTCGGCAGCCGTGGCTCGTTTCTCTGGAATGAGGTCCAACATCGGAAGGAGGAAGTCCGAGAAATTCAGAGCCTCCTCTCGGGACCACTCATACTTTTCCACCAGCACGTCCTGCAAACCCCACGGTTTCAGCTTAGTAATGTGCCTTAGGTCACCTAGCACACAAACAAATAGACGGACACATCCATCCAGTCAGAAGCTGAAGTGGGAACTAACCATCAGTTTCAAAAGCACATTCGCACACATTCAAAAAATGTATGGCCACATCATTAATGGGAGTGCTGACATTCCTCAATCAATCTACGACATTCACACAAAGCTACTGAACACTGAGAGCAAGTTTTTCAAGTGAGTGAAACACACATTACTCATGTGACAAGTGTCCATTGACAGATGTACCTTTCTTGGTGAAAAATTCCTTGGAATATTTGCCATTCATGACGAGTTTACGTGGAATCTTCCCCAGCAGCTCGATAATCAACGCGATGTGATCTGCTCACAAACGAAACAGAAAAAAGATGGCGATTATAATCTTAGCATTAGAACTATTAAAAACTCTTGACTTGGTCTGTGATCCCACCAATTTATGTCTAGACCATATATTGCAATGTTATGGCTCATTTACAACGCCATTTTTTTGAAATATGATTTTTGTGCACCGATTCGCAGAGGCTATTGCATTACTGCATTGTAATAAAATGATTTTCTATATATTTGGCTTAGCTTACTGTTAAGGATGTGTTATTAAAATTCTGGCTGATGTAATACAACAAGTTATTTATTATTAAAACCATGTTACAGCTGATAACTGCTAAATGGAGTCTATTAAATGTCTAAATACAATAAAAATAAAATACTAAAAACCAAAATCAATTATTTCAAATGCTACAAATAAATTTAAGTGTCACAAAATTATAATGTAAAGTATGAAAAATGGATATAATAATTTTAATATTTGATAAAGAGTGCATTTAACAGTGATTCGTTGCCTAAAAGGTATTAAATTATTAGTGTTTTTAAAGATTTACTGGTAACACTGATTATACAGTCATCTCCCTATTAACTACAACTTTTAGAACCAAAATGTAAAAATAAAAATAAGCATGCACAATAAATATCCAATATTAAAGAGGGCATATAGTCTTGATTTTGAGTTTACTAAAACTTTTTTTTTTTTAAAAACACGATTTTATTTCTTCTTTATGCTCTTCTCTGTTTAATTCCTGTCTCTATGAAGCCCCTCCTTCTGCAAAGCACAATGTGCTCTGATTGGTCGGCTGGAGCAATGTGTTGTGATTGATCAAGCGCTTGGAGTGTGTTTTGGAAATGTCACGCCTCTAAACCGCCAACACACTACTAACTAACTCAACTAGGCACAACTCGGCAATGAAGGAGACTGCTATTTATGTATAAGTACTTCCGGTTTTAATGTTATCGTTTTGTGTCGCGTTAAGAGTGATGCAAAAGACAGTTTGAAATGAAATACAATTTAAGTACCCAGAGCATCCAGACTGATGGACATCTGTAAAAATCTGATTGGAATCACATTTAAATAATCAGATTTAAAAACAGAAAAATCAGATTGTGTGTGTGTGTGTGTTTTTTTTTTTTATAGCTGTCCAGACTTTCAAAAACCCATCTGGATAAAATCTGGATATGCAAAAAAATTGGATTTTTTATTCTGGCAGTCCAACCACAGCCTAGAGGCCGCGACCTCTTCCGCAATTCAACTCCACAATGTCACCTCCGTAACGACAGTTCACACATGACACTGCGGCTGAGAAATGGACGCATTGGGCGTCATTATGACACTGGCAATGGCTCTCGTTCAAGTGCTAATTAATAGTCATAGTGTGATTTGTTCTCCAGTTGTGACTGTTTGCTCATGTGATGGAGCTTTTCGATTCCCTGCGGGTCTGGAGAAGTTGTGTGGGTGGAATTCCAACCCAGGGTTCGTACGGTCATGAAACACCTGGAAGTGTCAATTTCCAGAGGTAGGAAATTACTGAAATTTTTTTTGAAAAAGCCATGAAAATCTGTTTCACAAATATCAGTATAATAAAATATATATGTTTAATCAGGGCCAGAATTTCGGCAGTATTGCACATAGTCAGGGCTGGGTGGGTTACTTTTAAAATGTATTTCACTACAGATTACAAAATACATGCTTTAAAAAGTCATTTGTAACGTATTTCGTTACATTACTCAAGTTTAGTCACTTCATCTAAATACTTTAGAATACTTTGGAATACTAATAAGTGTGGAACAAACACAAAAAAGGTCATTGCGAGTTTTTATCTCACAATTCTGACTTTTTCCCCTCAGAATTGCGTGATATAAAGTTGCAATTGTGAGTTATAAAGTCAGAATTATGAGATATAAACTTACAATATTGAGAAAAGTCAAAATTATGAGATATAAACTCACAACATTGAGAAAAGTCAGAATTGTGAGATATAAACTCACATACTAAATTCACAATTGCAAGAAAAAAAGTCAGTATTGCAAGTTTATATCTCCCAATTCTGACTTTATAACTTGCAATTGTGAGTTTAAATCTCGCAATTCTGAGAAAAAGAAGTCAGAATTGTGAAATGCAAACTCACAATTGTGAGGGAAAAAAAATTGTGAGAAAAAGTTGCAGTGAGTGAATTATAAAATGACTCACAAAACATGAAAACAGTCGTGGATCATGACAGGACAGTTAAGTTGACAGTTGGGCATTTTTTTTAATAAATTCAGTCATTTTGTCTTGTTCAGGACAGAACTAAACAAAAATAACAATTTTTATGATCCTCTTAAAAGTATTAAAATGTTGATGAAACTCAACTCGTCTTTTTCAGTCTGTCAGAGTCAGAGAATCACCAATCGCTGTTTAAATGACATTAAAACTCAAAGTAATCACTTTGGTAATCTAAAACACTGTAATCTGATTACCACCCATTTAAAATGTAACTGTAATGACATACACTTACTCAAATTTTGTATTTTAAATACGTAACTAAGTTACTTGTATTTCGTTACTCCCCAACCCTGTATATAGTTTTACTCATGCCCGCAGGTATTGAGCTTATAATGTGAGAAATTCCCACAAACATTTATTCAATATAGCATGTAGGTTAGATGAGCTAAGGAACCCACTCAGAATATCAGATCAAATTAGTAATTCAAAAGCAAAGTGAGCCATTCAGTGGTAATGCATCTCCTCTCCCTCCAGCATTATGACACACAAATGGCTTCACATCATCATCGCGTCTGCGCTACAAGCGAGCTTCACGCTGCGATACAAGACTTTCGCTCGCATTTTGTCGCTTGCACAATCTGTGTCTCAGAGACAGTTTTCTCAAAGCTCTCAGTCACATCCAAAGTGCGCACACAAAGCAGCTTGCGAGTGCCAAATTAAGTTCATTTTCGTGGATTATTGCAATTAAATACACAAATCGGTCATTCATTTGTCCAAGTAAAAAAGTTGCTTGTCCAGAATGTTTTTTGTTTGTGTGTTGTAAATATAATTTACTCTGAAGCAATATACTTTTTTTTTTTAATTTATAAAGGGTCATTTTCTTTTTCTAATTAAAAAATAAGACAAAAAAAACCTGAAAAATTACAACTGCTTTAAATAATGTTATGAGATTGTTTTAAAACACTTTTTTAAAAATATAAAAATAAGAAATGTTGGAAAAAATGACACTTTTAAACATGAAACTAAGTGAGTGAGCCGTGAGTGAGTCACTGAGTCATTCATTCAAACGATTCGCTCAAATGTCTGATTCATTCAAGAATTTTTATGAATGGATCTTTGAATCTTTGACTCAACCGTTTGGTTCAAAACGCTGAATCAAGTGTTACTGTGATCTTTCGCTGCTGAAACAGAACAAAAACAGTGACTTCATTTTAATTATTTATAGAACTGTCGTATGAAATCAGTGTCACATTTTCAATTGGTGATGGTATTCAGGAAGACGTCACTCTTGGACGTGTGATGTTGCTTGACTTTATTATGTGTCATAAATATAAAAACTTCTCCTCGATAGGCTCCGCGAGCCTCAACAGTGCAACCTTGTTACTGTCAGTAGATTATACATTACTATCCACTATCAATCGCCACTTATGCTAAAATGACGCAAAATCAGAATCATTCTCATGTTTTAGTGACTTCCTAGTAATTTTTAAAACTCTCCCTTGCCCCTTCAAAAAAAATCTACTCGTCCCAGACAAGCGTTAGTGTCGAGCCCTGTATTGTATTTTTTGTGCTACTGCTTGCAATTTCTTTGTTCTTATTTTACTGAATGTTTACTGACGTGTGTAAACTATTGTGGAAAAATTGCCCAATTAAAAAAACACTTTTTTTCTTTTGAACGAAATTCAGGCCCTGGTTTCATTGATAAAATTTGTTAAACGAATTACAATTTACACATTAAATAGCTTGTATTTATTAAAACAAATAGCAAGTAATCGAACAGCATTAATAATCAGTCATTTTCGTTTTGCTATGATAAATTTGAACACTCTTATTTTGCATGTATGCATGGAATTTCATGGAACATTAGGTCATGAATATTGCCTGAAAAGTCATGGAAATGTATTGGTAAAAATGTGTATGAACCCTGCCAATCTGCGGAAGAATAATTACCTTCATCTCTGGAGTAATCCTCCCCGGAGTGAGGCTCAAACAGGTAATCCCCAGTCGCCAGCTCAAATGCCTAGGGAGAGACACACTTTGAGACCAATGTATGCGTGCTCGGACACGGCGATCCTAGTATCCGATTCTCTAGGTGCAAATCTGAAAGGCCAAACCAATCTCCTTACCCCTGCCTAACCTGAAGCCGGCGTAACGTGACAAGAGTGCAACATGCAGGACTGCTGTTACGCAGTGGGGCTGAAATGCTGATACAGATGGAGATTAACCTCTCTCTGTGGGTCTGGTCTTACCGTTTAAAAAAAGGTGCAAAGTCTGTGCACTGCAGAGCGGGACACAGGCCAAAGGACCAGCGTCAGCAGCACTCAATGAAACACTGAAGTCAATGAAAGAGTCGTCTGCCTCTAAGACCTGTGACTTCAGCCTGACAAGATATTAGCTCCAAAACCTACAGAGCTCCCTACTTAGACAGCATTTGAATGCAAAAGACAGCATCATACAGTCCTAAAAGATAAGACGTCTTCCTTTAGCCCATGGGTTTTCAACCGGGGGTCCGTCAATTAATGTTTAATCACAAATAATTTAAAAAAAAATTAAAACGTGTAAAAACATCACAAAGTCAAATTTAAATTAAATGCATTTGATTTTACAAATAGTATTACATTAACAGCTTTAATCACGTGATCTCGTGAAACCGTCAACGCAGACTGCCTTAATAATTTATATACAATTTAGCTCGCCAGAATGGATCGTTTGTAACACAGCTTAAAGTTCAGGTAATCGTCCACCTGACAGTAAAATTAAAATGTGAAGTTCTGTTTAAACTTAAAGGCCGGGACACACCAACCCGACGTCCAAGAACTAGCCGACGGTGTCGGCGGGAAAATATGCGCTTGAACACACCGAAAGAATTTAAGCCGACTGTCAACTGCATTTAAATGAGATAACTGTCTATTTAAGCAGATATATTTGTCTATATTCGTCATTCAAAAGGGGAAAGCGAAACCAAGACTGCAAGTAGACAAACCATGAACAAAGCAGCGCTTGCTGACCGTTTTGAATATCAGTCATGCTGATCACGTGCTTTATTCCACTCCGCTCATGTTATTATGAAAATATTCGAGCGCTCAGGTAAAATGACGTGAAATTAGAACAAGCTTCTCTTGGTGCCGTCATGACTTATTCGCTTGCTTTCATGACTTTTGCTTTATATTCTCGTGAACTGACTCGTTGGCTATACTGAACAGCCAATCAGAGTTCTCTCTCTCTCACCGACGGCCCGACGCCGATTCAACATGTCGAATCGGCCGAAAAATAGCCGATGAGGACCAGCCGCCGGTGCGGAACACACTGAGAAAACTCAGTCGGGCGACGAACAAAAACTGCCCGACGGCCGACCGTCGGCTCGGTGTTTTTCGGGCTCCAGAGAAATGTATAATTGTCCACCTGACAATAAAATTTAAATGTATGAAACTGCAAATCTATTAAAATACTTGTGATTAAGACAACTGTGAACTTACTAAATGTTTGTTATGAAGCATAAATCTCTTTAACAATGAAAGTAAAGCCTACAGACAATGTGCAACAACATAGTTCTAATCTATATTGTCTCAACCAAATATTACGATCGTAATATGATTGATTTCTATTAACATCAGAGGCTGTTTGACACATTTTGTTGGGGGGTCCCTGCTCAGTGTCTCGCTCATCTAAGGGGTCCTTGCCCTGAAAAACGTTGAAGACCCCTGCTTTAGCCAAACTCTAAAGCAGCATTTCATACACCAGCCTGGATGAACAAAAATCTGATAATGCTGACAAGACAATGAAAATGTCCATATTTAATCGATTATTCAATGCATTTCACCAAATCTTCGAGCATGCAATGTATCTTGTTACGTATTAGAGATTCATGCCATTAGCTCAGCGACATGCTAATGTAAACTATTTGAGTATCAGGTCATTACATTAGCAGCATGTGAAAACAAAACTCCACTGGAATCAAATTTGAGCAGTCATTACCTTAGCAACATGCTAATATAAAACTATTGGAAACAAATTTGATCAGAGCCACTACCACAGAATCATGCTTATGAAAAACTATTGGAAACAAATGAGCAGTCATTACCTTGCATGCTAACTCGAAATTATTGGTGTCAATTTTAACTATGAAATCATCTTAAAATGTTAAAAGAAATCTAAAATTTTGGAATAAAACAACATCCTAATGCAAAACTCTTTTAGAGTTAAATGTAAGTCAAGTCTCCATGTGGAAAGCTATTTGTGTCATGGAAAGTTGCTGCCTGTACAGAGTGCATTGTTAGGATGCTGCTTTATAAAGCAGTTCACAGCAAGGCAACTCAGCAGGTTTTGCAAGATAGACTCGAAACCTTGATGTTTTGGAACGGCACACTTCACCAGTGGACCAGTGATTCCATATACCACTATCAAAAAAGTTACTCTTGTCAAAAAAGTCTTTTAACGCACCATGCACGCTGTGCTCCAGATGTCAGCTGGGGTGCTGTATCCTGCTCCAATCAACACCTCCAGAGAGCGATACTGCCGTGTCTGGATATCGTCTGTGAAGTGCTTATGCTGATGATGACAAACAAGAGTTACATTAAGATGAACCAACCGCTGCGCAGAGGTGAGTCATGAATACCCATGAGGATATCAGCATCTCAATCAATTCGATGAATGTATCAATCAACTACTAAACATAAATGATGACAGAATCTTCGTTTTTGGGTGGAGTATGACTTTTACTCTCTTATTAAGCTGATTTTTTTTGGTATACATGTGAAGAAAACTCCAGACTCACCACCCAGCAGGCGTTGCCCAGGTCAGCTATTTTCACCTGGATCTTATCAGCATTTAACGGCTCCAGGGGGTTGAGCAACAGGTTTCCCGCAGCAATCTTAGCTGCAGTAGAACAGAAGCATGAGAAAGATGGTTTTAGAGTCAATGACATACACGATATGGATCGGCTCTTGTGAGGTTCAGTGTGTTGCTGATTTATAAAGCCCGAAGGATGTTGAGTGGAATTCAATGGCTCTCTATTAATCAATATCAGGCCATGAAAAATGAGAGCATCAGAATAAAGATACTAGAGCACCGGTAACAAGTGAACACCTGCGGTTACACAAACACAGATTAGATAGACAGACTGATAGACAGACAGACCGATAGATAGACAGATCGACAGATAGATAGATGCTAGATAGACAGACTGATGGACAGACAGACAGAAGGACAGACAGACAGACAGATAGATATAGACAGACAGACAGGTAGATAGATGCTAGATAGACAGACAGACTGATAGATATAGACAGACAGAGAGACAGACCGATAGATCGACAGACAGACAGACAGACTGATAGATATAGACAGACAGACTGATAGATATAGACAGACAGAGAGACAGACCGATAGATAGACAGATCGACAGATAGATAGATGCTAGATAGACAGACTGATGGACAGACAGACAGAAGGACAGACAGACAGACAGACAGATAGATATAGACAGACAGACAGGTAGATAGACGCTAGATAGACAGACAGACTGATAGATATAGACAGACAGACAGAGAGACAGACAGACCGATAGATATAGACAGACAGACAGAGAGACAGACAGACCGATAGATCGACAGACAGACAGACAGACAGATAGATATAGACAGACAGACAGGTAGATAGATGCTAGATAGACAGACAGACTGATAGATATAGACAGACAGACAGAGAGACAGACAGACCGATAGATCGACAGACAGACAGACAGACAGATAGATATAGACAGACAGACAGGTAGATAGATGCTAGATAGACAGACAGACTGATAGATATAGACAGACAGAGAGACAGACCGATAGATCGACAGACAGACAGACAGATTGATAGATATAGACAGACAGACTGATAGATATAGACAGAGAGACAGACCGATAGATCGACAAACAGACAGACAGACTGATAGATATAGACAGACAGACAGGTAGATAGATGCTAGATAGACAGACAGACTGATAGATATAGACAGACAGAGAGACAGACCGATAGATCGACAGACAGACAGACAGACTGATAGATATAGACAGACAGACTGATAGATATAGACAGACAGACTGATAGATATAGACAGACAGAGAGACAGACAGATAGATCGACAGACAGACAGACAGACTGATAGATATAGACAGACAGACAGGTAGATAGATGCTAGATAGACAGACAGACAGACAGAAGGACAGACAGACAGACAGACAGACTGATAGATATAGACAGACAGAGAGACAGGCCGATAGATCGACAGACAGACTGATAGATATAGACAGACAGACAGACAGACTGATAGATATAGACAGACAGACAGACAGACTGATAGATATAGACAGACAGACAGACAGACCGATAGATCGACAGACAGACAGACAGACTGATAGATATAGACAGACAGACAGACTGATAGATATAGACAGACAGACAGACTGATAGATATAGACAGACAGACTGATAGATATAGACAGACAGAGAGACAGGCCGATAGATCGACAGACAGACTGATAGATATAGACAGACAGAGAGACAGACCGATAGATCGACAGACAGACTGATAGATATAGACAGACAGAGAGACAGACCGATAGATCGACAGACAGACTGATAGATATAGACAGACAGACAGACTGATAGATATAGACAGACAGACTGATAGATATAGACAGACAGACAGGTAGATAGATGCTAGATAGACAGACAGACTGATAGATATAGACAGACAGACAGACAGACTGATAGATATAGACAGACAGACAGGTAGATAGATGCTAGATAGACAGACAGACTGATAGATATAGACAGACAGACAGGTAGATAGATGCTAGATAGACAGACAGACAGACTGATAGATATAGACAGACAGACAGACGTAGATAGATGCTAGATAGACAGACAGACAGACTGATAGATATAGACAGACAGACAGATAGATAGATCGAGAGACAGACAGACTGATAGATATAGACAGACAGACAGACTGATAGATATAGACAAACAGACAGACAGACCGATAGATTGACAGACAGACAGACTGATAGATATAGACAGACAGACAGACTGATAGATATAGACAAACAGACAGACTGACAGACAGATAGATCGAGAGACAGACAGACTGATAGATATAGACAGACAGACAGACTGATAGATAGACAGACAGACAGACAGATAGATATAGACAGACAGACTGATAGATAGATAGATCGATAGACAGACTGATAGACAGACAGACAGATAGATATAGACAGACAGAGTGATAGACTGATAGATAGATAGATAGATAGATAGATAGATATAGACAGACAGAGTGATAGACTGATAGATAGATAGATAGATAGATAGATAGATAGATAGATAAGATAGATAGATATAGAGATAAGATAGACAGACAGACTATAGAGACAGACAGACTATAACACAGAGACAGAACAGACAGACCAATAACGACAGACAGACTGATAGACAGACAGACAGACAGATAGATAGACAGACAGACCAATAGATCGACAGACAGACTGATAGACAGACAGACAGACAGATAGATAGACAGACAAACAAACAGACAGACCAATAGATCGACAGACAGACTGATATAGACAGACAGACAGACAGATACATGCTAGATAGAGACATGCATGCTAGATAGACAGATAGACAGACAGACAGAGAAAGACATAGCAAGATACACAGACAGACACATAGATAGATAGATAGACAGGGTGAACGTGATTTCATAAAGTACAACATGTTCCTGAATCAACATCTTTGTTGATCCTGGAACAACATTCCAATCAAGCAATCGGATTTGACGGACAAGTTTACAGTTTATGTCAAGTTTAGAGGTTAGGTGCTTCTGCATCAGACTTATCCACCTATCATTTCCTTCTGGCATTGGTGATAAGTTATGGGTAGGCTTAAGTTTATGGGTAAAGACTAAATTTTCAGACAGAAATACTGTTCCAGGATCAACAAAATATGTTGATCCACATACATGTCTTACTTGGTAAAATCACAGTGACCATAGACAGACAGAAAGACAGATAGACGAATGATAGATAGGCAAAGATTGATCAATTGAAACATAAATTTGTTTGTTTAAGAAACTGTCTCAGTCAAACAAAATAACTACATATAGTTTTTTTGTAGCCTGGTTTAATGTGCATGTTCTGTATGCTTGCTCCCTGGAGTATCTGAAGTATATCTTGCTGTGACACAATGTTTGGTGAAAAGGAAATACTCTCTTGACGATGCTTTTCCAACACTAACAGATAAGAACATACACTTATGTGGCAGGGGAAAACATCTCAACCTCATTAAACAGAACCAGAAATCTGTCAGAGCAGCTGACACGGCAGCCCTCTTGACGCTTTTAATAAACTGCTCCTGAGCTTTTAGACAGCTTGGGTCATGCACTTTTCCTGCTGGCCTGTAAAGCATTTTTTCATGCACACATATCCAACTTTTTTATTGAGATCTAATTAATGATCTGTCCAGACTTATTCATTACCATGCTTGTGAATTTAAAAATAACTGTCCCTTTCCTGGCTAAACACTGCTATTAAAAGCCAAAAAATCAGGCCGTTTTCGTATATGTTAGCAAAACCAGTTCAGCCAATAGAGTTAGGACTCTCTAGAAAAACACACAGAGGCGGAGAGAGAGGAGGGAGGGGAGTTAGTAAGGAGCAAACAGAGGATCAAAGGGAGGGGCGTTCCTCCAAGGGCTCCGCACTGACCGTCCTTCAGGCTCTCCTCCTCTGTGACCGCCTGCGCGCTGGGGTCCACCTCCATGGTGAGGCCTATCTCCGCTCTGGGGCCCTCAACAGAGCCGGAGCCGTTCAGCTCCGCCGTAGGACTCTCTTGATCCTGCACCCTAGGGCACCGTGACTCAACCATGCCACAAATCAAAGGTCCATTACCGTCGGTGGCGGCAGGGGACGGAGGACTGGGATCTTTCTCTTCGGTGCCATTGCATGCTGGGTAAGGGTTAGTAAGGTCAGATCCCTCGGTGCCGCTGTCGTAAGGGTTCACGGGGGTGTCGTCCTTCATCTGCTGCTGGAGATCGAGGCTCTGCTCGTCCTCAAGGCCCGGGCTGTGGCCGTTGATGGCGCCTCTGAGCTGAGACCAACCATCTGAGACACCATCTGGAGTGGACAAAAGTTCAAAAAGTTGAAATGCTGAAACACCATGACGCAAGACTCAAATGCGCAGCAACAGCAGTCATAATTGATGAAGACAGAAGCTAGAAGCATGTTTTTTTCATAGAGAATGGAAAGCGGCTACACTCAGAGAAGAGCAGCAGAGATTCTGCAACAGTACAGATATTGCACAAATATCTGTGCAATAATGATATAATTAACTGCATTAACAACTGCTTTAGATTTACAATTATTGTACAAGAAAAGTTAAGCCGTGTTTGCCTGTGCTTGATACCATGCTAAGGTGTTGCTGATGGATGTCAGAGCATTGCTAAATAATCACTGATCTGCGATTATCAGGTAAAAATATTGTTTTTCTAATCAACAATAATGTTCATTTGAACAATCTAACACTTTCTTAAAATCTCAGCCGGTGTATTCACAAATGACTCTTATGAACTGGTTCTGTTTAGTGAATCAAATTATTCAGTGCATGAAAGAATGACTCTTTTGAGCCACTTATTTGTAACTGGTTTTTAAGAAAGAAAACTCCTTCACTGAATGAACTGTTTGAATCTTCACTGAATCAACACCAAGTTCTTGCCCGCCAAATGCGGGTGGATATCAGCAGTGGCGTGGAACGCAGTCACTACTACTACCCACTTTGATGGGTTGAATTTTATATTATATAGGCTTATATCATATATATGAAATAATAAACCAAGTACAATGCAGCGTTGTCGGAAATATTGATTTTTTGATACATATCAATACTGAAATATCTGAAACGCTTCTAATACACAATATAAATACACAATACCAGGTGAGATACCAGGTACTTTTAAGAGAATGTAAACAACCGAGAAAGAAAAAACATGTGTAACAGTATAATGGATCTGTGCTACCTGCTGCCAAATTATGAGATTATAGTAAAAATATCTTTATGGCAGTTTTTCCCCAATTATAGCACTTAAACGTGGGGAAAAAGTCAGCAAAATACACCCAAATGATTCAGAGTCAATTCAAGCTCAGAATAAAATGGAGAGCTTTTGAATGGGAATCGAATCAGGAAAAGTGTTCCAGCTCAATCTGGCCCAAGTCAAGTGATGCCTTGCTCTAACAGAACTAATAATCAAGCGAGTTCTTCATCACTCACCCAGAGTGGCTTCAGCTGTGATGTCATGCAGTGTGTGACTGCTGGGGACTGATGGGGTGCTGTCGGGCGTCTCCGTCTCATCCTCCTCTTCCTCCTCTCCTCCGTCAGGGCCTTTCTCCAGTCCCTCGATCTCCAGAATCCTCTTCTCCAAAAGTTCAGCCTGACGCTTCTGTTTCTTCTTCATCTTTTTCTTCTTGTTCTTGGACATTTTGGCCATCTGAGGGAGAGAGTCTTTTGACTTTTCTAATCTTCAGAAAAATCCAGTGAGACAAACTATGCAAGAAGCGTTTGAGTGTACAAAAGCAGTTGCATAAAGTTAAATTTGGTGATTTCACAGCCATGTGTGTGTGTTAATCTGCTGCTGGTAAACAGTAAGGGAGATGCCACACTTACTTGTTTTGGGGCTGGAGCTGTACTCACTGCAGAGGAAGAAGAAGATCACCGTCAATCAAAGTCAATCAATCAGCTGGATATTGCAAAATTAGTGCACATGAGCTTCTCCAGAGATACAAACTGTGGGAATTTGTCATCCTTCAGTTGTTTAGAGGAGCACATGAGTCACTGCTCTCCATTTAGAAACATCCCGCAGACTTTACGTCACACTGCATAATGTATCAATGGAGATGTTCTATGCTGAGCTGTCAGCGGAGGTGAATGGATGTGAAGTTACCAAGTTACAGCTAAATAAAACTGCAGATTGTCTCTGATATCAGTACTACAACAACTTCATGTTAAAAATCAGATCAATAAGAACATACTGTATGTAACAGAACATTCATAAACTCCCTGACCCAGTTGAAATGTTAAATACAAGGTTATTTTTTTAAGAAAAACTAGATATTCTTATTCTTAATACACTGCTGTACCATACAGTTGAAATATTCTAAAAATGTAGTTTCATTACTTATGATCCTTCAGAAATCATTCTAATGTGATGATTTGCAGTTCATGAAACATTTCTGATTATCATCAATGTAGTTGTGCTGCTGCTTCTTGTTGTGGAAAGGTGATTTTTTTTTTTTCCCGGGGTTCTTTGATGAGTAGAAAGTTCAAAAGAACAGCATTTATTTGAAATAGAAATCTTTTGTAACATTATAAATGGATTTACTGTCACTTTTGGTCAACTTTTAGAAGTTTTGTTTTTACTTAGTTTATTTTTTAATAAGTCTTCACTAAACTCCACACTAAACTACGTAGACATAACATTATAAAAATGACATAATAGATAAAAAATAATGATTTCTTTTACAGGGACATTTTTAAAGAGGTCATGAAATGAAGACTCGATGTTCTTGATATTTACACAAATAAGAGGTTGCTCTACAATAAAAACATACTGCAAGTTTCAGAACTCAGTTTAAAATATGAGTTATTCTTTTCTACCCTCTAATCAAGAAGGTGTGTTGGGAACATCTCATGTCTGTCCATCAATCACAAAAGATACTGCTGTTGGATAAAGATGTCAGACGTTGTTCCGTCAATGGATGTAAAGAAACTGCACCTCCAAAAACTCTGCATCAGAGCATTACAAATGCATGGCTGCAGATTATTCTTAATGACAGACCTGACTGAAAGATATGGTTCTTTTGTTTGTTCTTCACATGCAGCCAGTTTTTAAAAAAATATCTTTTATTGATAGATGTCAGATACGGTGTCAATTTATCACGTCTACACTGGATGCGACAAAGCAAACGTTCTGTCCTTCATGTCAGAAGTAGTGCAAGCACTTGGAATACTTCAGTTACAGAACAGTGCATCGGTTTACTGTCGAGGATTTGTCATGTGGCGTTGAGCATCCAGAGTAAACAGCATTACTAATCATAATGCATTCTATTGTCTTTTACTGTGTTGCATGTGTCGAAACAGTGTTTGAGTGTTGCTGGCTCTATATATACGGCTCAATCGAAGCGCTCGCCATCTGAAGTACCAAAACACAACATGCTGTAAAGGAGGGTGTGGCTGGAGTTAGCCAATCACAGCAGTTTACTTCTGTTTCTGCAAATGGAGTGTTTTCCACAGAGTGAAAATGAGGATGGAAAATGATCATTTTTACAAATATTTAAACTTTTTAGGCACTTGGCAAACTTTAAAAACTAACTTAACATAATATAAAAATCTGAAACTGCATTTTATGACCCCTTTAATATTTTGGGTGATTTTTGCTTGATTCATGGTTCTCATGCATTTCCATGACTTTTTGTGGCAAAATATATAAAAAGGTCTGTAAAATAGGAATAAAAATCCATGATCGAAATTCAAATCATAGCATGACACACCAGTAAGACGGTTAGAAAAATTCTACTCCACTGTGTAGAAACGAACCAATTACTTAAATCAATCACAATACAGCAGACTGCGACCAATAAAATTTCATCATTAACAAAAGCCATATTTACAGTTGAATCCGAAATGGTATAAGTGTTTGTTTACACAGACTTTAATGTTTCTCATAAATTATTATTAACTCATTACAGGGGCATTATTGTCAATTAATACTCTTGATATTGTAATAGTAGCTGCGTCCTCCGGAGGTCGCATTTGAAGGCTGCATACGTCATCAAGGATGTCTTATTTAAGAAAAGTAACATGAATCTCTTACATCCAATCCGCACTTTGTTGTTGTTTACAACGGGAGAATTCACGAGTTTCAGTCAGAGCGCACTGAACAAAGCCCTTCGTTTCAGCGATGACTAATCTGAACGCCTCTGATTGGCGATCTCATTTGTAAGCTAAACAGAAGCGCGTGTGATTGGTTATAATGCAGCAGTCGGATGGAACGAATGAATGTTAAGTATTGTAGTTTGTTTAACCAATATTATCACTTAACAGGCATGAAAACGGGTCAGGGGTGAAAAAGGTTATTACTCCTCTAGGGGGGTCCGGTGGCATGCTCCCCCAGAAGAAAAATTTAAATATTCCATATTTTAAAGCATCAATCTGATGCATTTTGAGATGCTTTTTTGCCAACCTGGGGAGAGCTGGAGAAACTTAACTTCAGCCATGAGTCAAAAATTATTATGGCCTCCTTACTAAGTATTATGCAAGCCATTTCATGCCAGCCCGTCACTGGGTCTAACATTTACAGTATATGAGGCACAATGTGGTAATGCATAACCCCCACAAGAGATGTTACTGAACTCTTCCATCATGATTGACAGCCAATACAATGTTATGTCATTCAGAAATCACAGCACTTTCATAATCACTAAGCCGTAGCGATTTCAAATTTATTAAGATTTATTGTTCAGCATGGCTTGTTGATGTCTTCCTCTTATCTGAGGAAACATGAATGACTGAGTATTTTAAGATGATCCATGCGATCCGTGTGATCGTCGAATCGTTAACTCGAAACAATATTTCACCTTTCCACATCGAACCGGCCGTTTACCTTCAGGAGTCAGAAGTACCGCGATTACTGTCGCCGACTGTTCGTCAGTCAAAAGGCGCGAGTGGAAGGGGGATCGAGCGGGAATCTTTATTGGTGTCGATTTTCAGTCTCTTTTTAATGATAGGCTTTACGCATCTGTCAATCATCCCTCACTTGCTATTTGGGGGAAGAACCCCCCCTTATATAAATATTTTGAATCAAATCTCTGGAAATTGGTACTTTAAAATTCCATGACTTTTCCAGGTTTTTCATGACCGCACGAACCCTGAGCCTGGGCGAAAACGTTCTGTTTCGCTTGAATATCTGAGAGGAGAAGCTTGGCGTCACCTGCGGATCCAGAAGGAGGTGGAGCTCCAGATTTCTGCCACTCTGTGGCCTCCGCTGCCAGTCTCTTGACATACGCCTCATTGACATCCATCAGGATGTTCTCTGGCTTTATATCAGTGTGAATGATCTTACACTTGGTGTGCAGGTAGTCTAGGCCTTGCAAAACCTATAGAGAAAAAAACAGCTGTGAATTGCATTTGACTTGCTGTACAATCAATCGAAATGACAATGAAGGAAAAATATGCACCTGTCGAATAATGCTCTTGACACACGGCAACGGCAGGCCCTGGTAGTTGGACTTAATAATCCACTTGAGCAGATGGTGGCCGAGAACTTCAAACACCATACACACATCTGACAACACATGTTAAAGGGAAATGATGCTGAAAGTACCCCTGGAGAACAAACGCCCAGCTCCTCCGGGAACACAAGCCAAAAGCTCCAGCTCATTAAAAGCTGTTCTCCACAAATAAAAGAGCGAGCCGGGCTGAATCTGGGCTAAGCGCCGAGTCTCACAGCTGTGGATCAAGAGATTGAGCGGCAGCCGAAAACTACTCCCTGTACAGTACGCTAGAAAAAACACCTGTGGATCTCTCACGAAATGATTTATGCAAGCTTTAGGCAATGTTCTTAGTCTGAAGTATTGAAAGGATACGGGTCCCGTTCACGCCTGAGATCTTGAAGTCGTCCAATAACTGCACCACTTTCTCCCTGCTGGGATCATTCTGGTCTGTGTTCCTGACCTGAGTCCACCAGATTGGGGATTGGAGAAAATAGCTCTCAGACAGTTTTACAGGCGAGACACTCAAAACCATTTTCTTTGGTTTATTACAAAATAAACCATGCTCTCATTTGATGAAACCACTTTCCTCAGGCCATGTGGCTACAACTGTTTTTTATTACTTTCCCACCGCAGTATGGCATACTCTCAAATTGATCTGACGCTAAATGGTTGCGAATAATTCATCGTAATGGTTTCTATGGCAGCGCAGGTGTCGGGGTAACTCACCGCTCTCAGGAGCTTGATCTCATCGAGTGCTGTTTCTGTGTAGTGCTCTGCGCTCTTAACCACTTTCATGGCCACAAAACGCTTCCCTCTGCAACCGAAACAATAAATTACCTCCAAGTACACATACTTGAAATACAATAATGGCATCACAGGAAGAGGAAAACCATCGGGTAAGTGAACGTACTGTGTGTCCCAAGCCAGCCAAACAGTGGAAAAATGACCCCATCCCAGCTTGCGGATAACGTGGTACCGTCCGTTGAAAAGGTCGCCTATTTTCACATGGTGATATCCACCTAGAACATGGTGTTTAGGCTGTTAGAAAACACTGCTTGCAACAAAACATCTGAAGTTATTTGAAAAACAGGACACTGGTTATCTGTGGATACATTCAAAAATAAAAAATGTTAAAAATTGTTCTAAAAAAAAAAAAGTCATGTGGTGAGACCGACACGGAGAAAATAACCTTGACTTGATCATAAAATAAAGTCCTCTCTATATAAATTTTTATGATCAAGTCAGGTTGTAAAATGTGATGCAAATCAATTAAAGATGAAAATTGAATTAATTTTTCAATTGTCTTTGTTCACGGATATCATTTGCATATCAAAAGAATTTTCAGAGAAAGAAACAAAAGCATCATCCATTATAAGCCAACCTACAATTTGATGAAATGTGTTTTAATTATTTAAGGTAACACTTTAGTATTAGGGTCCAACTCTCACAATTAACTAGCTGCTTATTAGCACGCACATTACTAGGTACTTACAAATCACATGATCATATTCTACATACCATAATCCAACTATCTTACTAACTATTCATAAGCAGTAATTAGAAGTTTATTGCATATTATTATTAATAGCTAGTTAGTGAGAATCGGACCCTGAACTAAAGCGTGACCTTATTTAGTTATTTATTTACTAACCATTTAGGAAAAAAATTGGGATAAAAATTGCAACTATGATTTAATATGTGTGTGTATTTTATGCTTTAAGTTGTTTGAGGGCCGTACAATTTATTTGGCAATAAAATTTTTTTGTAAATGATCGATAAGACAAATAATGATAATTATTATCATGATTATGATAACTAATAAATATTAAAAAAAACATATTGATACTGTAATAATAATATTTCACTGTAAAATAAAAATAATTTAATGAAAAACAACAATTGTAATTTTTAAAAATACCCATTTCAATTTTTAATTCAGTGCAACTGTAAACTTACAATACTAATATTTGTCTTATTTTTTATTTTATTTTTTTAACCAGCAAGCTTTTATTTTGGCTGAAATTCCCAGGGAACAGTGCAGCCAACAGGTTTATAAATGCTTCTCATTACAAATCCGTTGAAATGGGTGGTAAATGTTGTGTTTATAGGCGACCCAAGTCCGTGTGCAGCAGAATTTCCTGGGAACCGAGCCACTAAAAACACCGGATCATGAGTTGCTTGCACATATATTAATTTCATTAAATTGCAGCCATTGCCAAGCGCACTAAACATGATTTTGATTATATTTTGATTAACTGCTCAGCCCTACATCCAAATGTGGCAAAAAAAAAATGATTCGGAATCCAGTTCATAATACTATATGTGCATATGATATGATTGCACTGTTCAGATGAATCTCTCCCAGTACTATAATAAGAACAAGACTCCTACCCTTGCAGTAATCATTAGGGTCCTCTTGCTCCTCATCATCTGAACCCAAGATCTCCTCATCTTGCTCCTGCAGTGAGTCAGGCTGCTGCGCGGCTCCCCTCGGGTGGGGATCAGGCCTGGAGAACGAGAGCTTATCATTAGAAAACAGATGCAGCAACGGCCGAGTAGCAACCACCACCTTTGTCCAAACGTCTTCGCACATCTCCTTCTAGATGTGCTAGGTACGGGAAGGCAGTCAAATATTATCCAAATGCTGTTACTGGCGATAATTGAAAACCCTTCGTGATGTTTGGTGCGTTTACAATTTAATACCAAATTATTGTACCAAAAAATCTATGGAAGTCCACTGGGGCTTCTCTAATGTGAGGGTCAGACATTTTTGAAACCTATAAATCAGTGCAGGTGCAAACCTCAGCAGGAGCCGTGAAGGAAATCTTAAAGAGCCGTCAAGCTGAGCGAGATCATAAAGCAGTCAGTTTTTTTTTTTTTGAGTCGAGCTGCTGCAGCAAGCTTAAAGGAATAGCGCACGCAAAAAATGAAAATTCTGTCGTTTACTCACCATCATGTTATTCCGAACCTTGCTTTCTCATGTGGAAAGCATTTTAAGCATTTAACATTAGAATGTAGGACAAGATGCTGCTATAACAGACAAGCTTTATATTTATTAAAATGATTTTAAAGGGGGCCTTTAATGCCCATTTTATAAGATGTAATATATAGGGATGCACCGAAATGAAATTCTTGGCCGAAGCCGAATAATAATGAAATGCTTGGCCAAAGGCCGAAGGCCGAATACCGAATACCAAACGCGGTGTTTCACATTTTTTTTTGGCAATTTTTTCACCATTACAATAATTAAATAGTAAAAATTTGACAAAAATATAATTTCAAAATATTTATTTAACACTGAACATTTTTTTAACATTCCAGCAGATATTATACAAGCAAAGCACAATGTAACTTAAAATGAATAAATTTGTAAAATAAAAAAAAAAATATTTGGCCGTCTTTGAAGCCCCCCCTTCTTGAACAGCCTATGTTAGGCCTATAACTGACTGCTGAAAGAATGTAACTCTGTATGTCTACAACAACAAATGTGCATTGAATAGCGCAAAAAAATGTCGCGCCTAATAAAGCGTGTAAAGCGCGGCCGCGTCGCTTCCTCCTTCTTTCGCAAGCGTTCGGGAGCTCGCGCTTCTGTGGCGTCTGTCGTTGCTATGCAACCATGAACTGTGGATTCTGACGATGAGAAAGTTTCAGCAAGAGATACATTGATTTTTAGCCCTTGCTTTAGCTTTACTACTAGATATATTTATGGAGATGAGATATAACAACCCCCTGTACAGCTATGATCAGCTGTTCGGCTGAGATTTCCATGTTTTGTTACGGAAAGGTCGAAGATGATCGGTTGGTTCTTGTCACATGACCTGCGGTGCGCTCGCAGCATTCTGAAAAGTTGAGATGTTTTCATCTCGCCGCGGCACAGGCGTGCCCGGAAAAAACAAGCGCGCCGCACCGCATGCACGTCCCTTCCGTTTTGCGCGCGGTTACCGCGCGCCTACATAGGATATAAAGAATATGCGCGCGGAAAAGACGCGATATGTGAACGTTAAAACGTCATTAAAAACGTCATTGTTCGGCAAAATTTATTCGGCCTTTTTACTTATTTATTTAATTTCGGTTGCCGAACATTCGGTGCATCCCTAGTAATATAAGGCTCTGGTGTTCCCAGAATGTGTCTGTGAAGTTTCAGCTCAAAATACCCCATAGATCATTTATTAAAGCTTGTCAAATTTACCCCTATTTGGGTGTGAGCAAATACACACTGTTTTTGTGTGTGTCCCTTTAAATGCAAATGATGGCCCGCTGATGGTTTTGATCAGGACTGAGGTTGATTAATAGATTTAAGCAAAAAATTTTGAAAAAAATATTTATCTGATACATTTTTAAAGCAGTTAAAATCGAAAGGGTCGTGAATTTGAACAATGCACAAGGGCTAATAGTCTATTACTGGTCTTATTTATTGCTACTACAATTTGGCTTAGAAATACATATAAAAAGATACTAAATATTTCTGAGAATATGTTTAAGATCAGTTTGTACAGTAGTAGCCTTCATATTTCATGCACATTTTCTGGAAAAATATTTAACCAAGTCATTTGTTTTATATTCACACCATGTTAATCACAAAATATATCTTTTTTTTTTCCACATTGTAAAGAGATTTTTAATCTGATTAGTTAAAAAAAAAAATCAAAACTGAAACCGCGAATTAGTCAATCATTCTGAAAATTTCTTTTTTCATTTTTTTGCCATATCGCCCAATCATAATCAACAACCCCTACATCAATTCCTTTCCCCGTTTTGTAATTGCAACAAAAAGACAAAGTATACATTTGAATGTGTTTAAATGCACCGAGCATTTTAACTGCAGGTATCCTGTCACCATCTCATGGTATATGAGGGTCAATAAAGGATTTTAGCCAAAAAAAGAGGGCTTGAGCCAAGATTCAGAGCTAATGACAAGACCAGACACTATACAATTTTGCCAATCTCATTGTTTTACATTTCTACCTTCATTGTATCTAAATATCTCGGTGACCTTTTCAACATCATGCTACTTGCTGTGTTATTTCTAATGGTTGACTGCACCAGCAGTGGGCATTAACGCGATTAGATATGCAGCTTTGTGCCGTTCCCGCTGATCAGCTCCCCTCGCTCCGTGGCGTAATCTCTCTCGAGCAATTGGTAATTTTCTGCATCCCAAACCAGGCTCTCAACTGCGTTTGGAAGTTCGAAACAAGTCCGAAATAGCATAAGCCTTTACAAGGACACTTTCTGAATTAGTCTTTCTTGATATGGCAAGTGCAGAGGATAAAAATGCAGTGAAGATCCCACATCAGGTTTAAAATGTGAAGCTATACCTCAAAACCCAAAACTAAACAGGGTGAGGGAATTAAAAAATGTGCAAGAATTATGAATAATAAATGCAGTTACACAGAAAAGTCTGACTCCAGAGCAGAGAAAAGCTATTTCCACAAATCCCACGTGCTTTTCTCCCCACAAATCCTAGGCAACATCAAACATCACAGATTGTGCTCATAGAAATGAAATGGTTTAATTGAGAAACAGTTATCCAACCAAATCAATTTTACATTTTGTGCATCAATGAGTATTTCAATAATCAAGGCGCCACCAGCAACAAATACAAGGCAAACATCTACTCCA
The DNA here is from genome assembly GCA_037194245.1 of Opsariichthys bidens. Taxonomy (NCBI): domain Eukaryota; kingdom Metazoa; phylum Chordata; class Actinopteri; order Cypriniformes; family Xenocyprididae; genus Opsariichthys; species Opsariichthys bidens. Next base: position 3,480,661 of record CM074312.1, on the reverse strand, counting down.
GATCCCGGGGATTTAAATTCTGCAACTTGATTAGTTTTTGATTGGAAAAAAAAAAAAAAATAACGAAACCAAAAAATAGTACATGTATTCTAATGAACATGTTGTTAGTCCAAAATGATTGTGTAGTTTTGTGCTAAGGGCTGAACATTGTGCGTGTTACACCAGAAAATAATTAATTTAGCCAGATCCCAGATAATTAGAGGCTGTACTAGTGGGAGATAATTAGTGGAGGTATGCATGAATGCTACACTGGTCAGAGGGGAGAACTGTATGTACGTACACACACACACACACGCACACACACATACGCATACATGCATGTGCTCCTGGCTCAGAGCAAAGCAGATGTTGAAGCACAGCAGCCCTGCCAACCCCAACAGTTCTAATCTTAACTCCTAAAGAGAGTTTTCGCATCCAGGGCAAGGCAACATAGTTAATATTCAATATAATTGTAACAGTTTTGCTGGAAAAATCAAGTTGCAATCAAATTTTGTGACCTATCTGAGATCCTACAAGAATAGAGAACCGGCTAGAACCTAGAAAAAAAGCAGGGTGGACGGGACACCATTTTTATCAATGGGGAATTGATTGGATGTTGTGGTTTGCTATTGGTGTAATATCATGTTAGTTATAGGTTGCTGTCCGTTACCCTTTCGTTATGTTCATGGCTGAAAACAGCGACGATTTTAACTGCTTTAAAAATGTATCAGATTCAAGTTTTTTTGCTTAAATCTATTAATCAACCTCAGTCCTGATCAAAACTACTAAATTTAAAAAAAAAAAAAAAAAAAAATCAGGATTTTAACTCTTTAAAACGTTAAAATCTGATGCTGCACAAAAACTAACAACGCATCAAAGCCAATGTTGTTTCTAATCTTTGACACAGTTTTTTCCCAAATCAGTGACATCGTTTATGAATTTGGCAATTAAAGAGTTAAAATCCTGAATTTTTTTTTAAAAAAAATTTAGTAGTTTTGAAAAAAATATTTATCTGATACATTTTTAAAGCAGTTAACGAAAGGGTCGTGAATTTGCCCACAGAGTCCTGTTGAGTTTTTGAACATTTTCAAAGCATTTTCCCAAAATATGTGTCAAAATCAGATTTGTCACCAAAAATCATTCCATTTGCTGAAACACGGAGAAAGTTATGGCCAAATTAAGACTCATAGTGGATGAAAACATCCCGAACAGCACATAAGGGTTAAGAGGGAGAACGAATTAAATAAATAAAAAGATAAAAAAAGATGTGCACACATTTAAAATAAATATGCAATATTCCATAAAAAAATAAAGATTTGATTTCAGTGTGACTAAGGCTGTCATTACAGATTTTTTTTAGACTTTGGAAGATCTTAATCGAATAATCTGATTCTATGACTGATCGGAAGTCAATAAATTTGGCCAATCTCACAAACCGATCACACTTTGAAAACATAAAACAGGTTGTCTTGATTCAAAACCCAAAGTTATTTTGCAGCGTTATCTATTTTAAGTTTCAAAAGCAGAAGCAGCATAAGAACTGGTACGTTCAGAATCAGTTCAGATATCTGACAGCTCTTGATCTGAATGGTTGCAATGATGGAAACTCCAATTTGAAAAGATGTTTCAAAATAAATATCTCGCTAGGGGTGTACGTCAGGCGATATGGCAAAAATATATCATTTGTTTTTGACATGATCCACATGTCGGTTTTTTAATTTCCCTGTTTTAAAAATGTAGCCTTACAATGTAACAAAAGAGTAGAAGTGTGTGATACAACCAAAATGTTATTTCACTTTATTATTTTATCTTCGCTATTAAAAATATGAATTCACTAATTATAAATAATACAATATATAAAATATAACATACAAATGCATTACTTTTGTCAGCTACAGTAAGTTAACAGTAACTGAAAATACATGGACTTCACTGTATGAATTAAATATACACCAATTCTTATTAAAGCTACGGAAGTTATTAAGTCAAAAGCAGCGAGTGATTTTCTTAGGGTTTTTCTGGCGAGCTCTGGGTGCAATAATCACAGTTTTTCTTTCAGAATGAGTGTAAATGACAAAAACCTTTTCTTATATAAAAAGTTCTTATATTATCATTCAGTAAGTTCAAACTATTCAAAGACAGACGCATTCATTAAAAGATAATGATGGGAACAGCAATCTGAGAGCTGACAGTAATTAATGCTGAGAGATCACAGCAGAAATAGCATTTCTCTTTACAGCCGTTAATCAGACAAGCCACTGAATTAAACTGCAAGTTAAAAACATCCCCACATCATAATGGCTGAGTGTTTCCAAGCAGCATACACTCTGCATGACAGAAATGCATCAACCAGTTAGTGATGCAACGACGCGTCTACGTCGACGTGCGTGAAATGCGTCGACGCGTCACACGGTTTACGTTCATCTGGCGTAACGGCGGCTTCTGCTCCTGAGAACGGAGAAAGTTCCATTCAATCACAAAAACCCAGACCACGATGATCAAAAGTATGGGAACACTTTAAACAGAGGCCAAATAAAACGCTCCTTTGTTCCCTTTGCAGAACCGAAATGGTGTACCACCTGTGGAATTGGATCTCTGCCAAATTTTTGAGTGCGCAAGATCATATTTTGAGCGTGCAAAAGGGCATTTCGAGTTGAAGAGAAAATCTTCGTCTCGCAAATAAGAAAATATTTAGAGCGAACGAAAATCAGTTTTGCTTTTCAAAGAAGTTTATTTGGATGTGCGTGGACTTTCTCTTTTGCACGTGCGAGGTTTCAGTTGCTCGCGCTCCTGATAAGCGTTAAGCGCCGACCGCTCGCCTGCTCAACACAAACCAGCGTTACAATGTGAGAAAATTCCAGCCAATCAGAATTTAGCAGCCTCATCTCCCTTGACAACCAATCACAAGACTCCCTGCGTCACAGACAGCGCAAGAGGAAAAACACACGGTTCAGGAGACGTTTGTTCAATGGCTTGAACACGATCAAAGTTCCTTTAAGACTGTAGAGAAAGTCTTTGACGCTCTTCATGTTAAAGTTCAAATGTCCACCACTGGACGAACACACATAATGACTTATTTTTAATCAAAATCAAATCGTATTTTTACATAATGGCGTGTCCCAGTGTTTCTACACCTCGATGAACTTCTAAATTAGTTCTAACTTCTTACGTAAAAAAGATCACTAGATTAATAAAAAAAAAAAAACTGATAAAAATAATCGTTAGATTAGTCGACTAATCGAAATAATAATAATAATAAAAAATAATGGTTAGATTAGTCGACAGAAAAAATAACCGTTAGTTGCAGATATATATAGATATATTTAAGTGGAAATCGGTGGGCAGGAGCTAAAAAATAGTTTCTCAAACAAGGAAGGACTTGTTATAATGTAGTTTTGATGGGAACAATGTGATTCGGAGTTTAGTTATTTGCTGTTGCCAAGCAATTTCGCAACTTACTGCAGTAATACAGAGCTGAAGTGATGTTACGGGTGAATGTGCACGACATGCCCACCCTGACGCCACACCCATGTGTGCTTGTTGAAGCACATTTGGGTTTGGAGTTCAAAATCATGGGCATTAACAAGGAGTATGTTTAAATATATCTCTGTTTGTGCTCATCTGAAAGAAGATGGTCATATTCACCTAGAAAGGCTTGAGCATGAATAAATCATGGGATCATTTTCATTTTTGGGTGAACTAACCCTTTAAGAGCTTCTACTCGTCTGTAAAAGCTTTCCACTAGTTGTTCCAACATGGATGCAGGGATTTGCTCCCACTCGGTCACAAGTGCGTCAGTGAACAGCATTTCGAGTCATGCAACGGGCTTTTGTGCAGAGCTGTCAAGTTCTTCATATAAAAATAAATACAATTCCTTGATCTGTTTTGAGAGGGATGGAAAAAGACAAAACCTTGCCTAATAAGATGTGAAACCCAAACGTCTGGAGAGATTGTGGGTGGTCCTATTTTCTACTGTTGTCAGCTTACACAGCACAAAGTAGTCGAAATACCAGCATGCCTTGCATTTCACTGGTGTCAGTCTAAATATTCGCCTGCCCTTTCAGTGCTGTGTGGAAAGGACACTGCTTTTGGTCATATTTGATGACCTAAGGCCTATTCATTCAAACACCAAATATTCACCACAACCAAGACTGAGAATCAAAACACTACATGTATGATTTAATTAATTTTGTGGATTTTTGTAGCATTTACTCAGAATCCTTTTAACTTTTATATTGGTGGGACACCCCCAACACACTCGATTGGTTGAGTCAAATGACTCTTTTTCAATGCATTGCACGGTTCGGTATGGCTCACTAACATACAGATGCTAAGATCACCGACTAACTCACAGTGTGGTCAGAGAGAATCGTCACTACCAGATTTAAAACTCGAGACACCAAACCCAGTAGATTTAAATACTCGGTAACCGCCACCGCAGTATCATTGGTTTGTGCAACTTTTTTAGACTTGCCTTAAACGACCATCGCACACACTTGAAAAAAGAAATGGCTGTATGGTGGTCAGTAGACGAGGTGCAGACTTGAAGCGGTACTAAACTACAGTGGAAAAGTAAACCGAAAGTAAAGCGAGACGACCCGTACCACACAGTGGAAAAGCGGCAAAAGTTGCTATAGCCAACAAATGGCTTATTAATAGGTCCTGTCCCAAATAACACCCTAAGCCCTTGCAATCTTCCTCCGAATCCACAACTTCATGACGAAACAGACCTTTCACTGATAGATAGAAGTCTCATGCTCACTTCAGTGTGGGCTCGGCACTCTTCTAACACCTAAACAGATGTTTGGGTGGAGGCAGATCTGAATGGAAGCTGTCAATTGGGTTTAAGCGGACTAAATGATTGGAGAAGATTGGAAAATCAAGCAAATGGAATATTAAAATAATCTGACCAGAAAATGCTAACTGGCTCCTGCAATTAATCATTTCAGGAAAAGCGTGGATAAGAAGGACGTAGTTGTGGTCGTAGGCCTAGTGGTGAGGGAGTCGGTCTTGTAATCGGAAGGTTGCCGGTTCGATTCCCACGCCGGCAGGAATTGAAAGTGGGGATTGTGAATGAACAGCACTCTCTCCACCTTCAATATACAGACACCTAACCCCTAATTGCTCCCCTTGTAAGTCGCTTTGGATAAAAGCGTCTGCTAAATGATGAAAAATGAAAAAAAAAAAATGAAAAGGACAGTTCGTCTCTGGAGAAACATTACAGTGATAAAGCAAACCACAGTAATAAAGCACAATCTTTACAACACTCCAGTACAAAATTCTGATCCAACTTGGATTTGACCATTTGATTGGCAGACAAAAAATCTGATCGAGTCAGGCTCTAGTTATGCACTAAAGAAATCTAAATGATGATGAAATGAAAAGGTAAAATTCTTACTGGTAAATTCTCTCAGATTTAAAATCCCAATGGAACAAGCTGCGAGAAATGTCATTAAACCAGTTCAATTCACCAGCAGCCCATCATTAAAGTATGAGTTCACTTCTGAATTATAATTTCCTGATAATTTAGCCACCCCCAATTCATCCAAGATGTCTGTCTTTCTTCCTTCAGTTGAAAAGAAATGATGGTTTTTGAGGAAAACATTCCAGGATTTTTCTCCATATGGTGGACTTCAACAGGGTTCAACGGCAGTTTAAGTGCAGCTTCAAAGGCTCTACATGATCTCAACTGTTATCAAAACAATTGGTCATTTTCAAAAAAAAAAAAAAAAAATAGAAAGAAATTAAAATTGACCACCAACGCCCATCTTGCACTACGTAATCACATTGGAACGGTCACGTTACAACATAGACGGAAGAACCGAGCAAGTTTTTACAAAGCGAACATGGAAAGACCAAGTCCGCCTACGTCAAGCGTGACCTTTCCAATGTGATTATGTAATGCGTGGCGCATCGCAGAGCAAGTGCAAGATGAGCATTTGTGGTTAAAAAGTTTATAATTTTTATTTATTTATTAAAAAATGACCGGACGTATCACTAGATAAGACCCTCATTCCTCTGAAGCTGCACTGAAACTGTGATCTGGACCTTCAACCCGTTGAACCCCATTGAAGTCCAGTATATGGAGAAAATGTATCCCTCAAAAAACTTAATTTCAATTCGACTGAAGAAAGAAAGACAAACATCTTGGATGACATGAGGGTGAGTAAATTATCAGGACATTTTCATTCTGAAGGGAACTAATCCTTTAACAGGTTAACAGTTTCTCTGAATGATGGATGGTCACAGAGGGTGCAGGATCTCTGCAGTGACGCCACTACAGGCTGAAGATTCGAGACATTGAGCTGAGGTTTGTTTGTGCTGTGGCAGCTCCTGCTGCTTAGAATGCAAGAGGCAAAATCCTAGATCATCTACAGAGTTTAGAGGATAGGACGACCCTTTTTGGCTGTTATACAGAAAGTCTGGAACACAAAGGACCTGCACCCGTGACAGAAAGGTTCTCAGAAACAGACCACTGAATCCTCTAAATGTTGTCATGACATTTGGATAAATGTGCAGACATTTTGGATTCTCCAGGGCTCAGAACCACTTTTCTACTTAAAGGGTCAGTTCCCCAAAAATGAAAATAATATTATTTATTCCCCACCCCCATGTCGTTCTGCGCCTGCAAGACCTTCGTTCATCTTCAGAACACAAATTAAGATATTTTTGATGAAATCCGATGGCTCAGTGAGTCTCTATTGACAGGAAGGGAATGAACACTTTCAGATGCCCAGAAAATACTAAAACATATTTAAAACAGTTCGTGCGAGTACAGTGGTTCAACATTAACATTACAAAGCGACGAGAATACTTTTTGTTGGCCAAAAAAACCAAAATGACTTTATTCAACAATATCTAGTGACGGACGATTTCAAAACGCTGCTTCAAAGCTTTACAAATCTTTTGTAAGATTTTACAAGTCACGTGATTTCAGTAAACGAGAATTCATTACGTCATAAGTGTCAATGCGTGACTTTGATACGCGATCCGAACCACTGATTCGAAACAAATGATTCGTAAAGCTTTGAAGCTTCGTGAAGCAGTGTTTTGAACTCGACCATCACTGGATATTGTTGAAAAGTAGTTGTTTTTTTGGGCGCACAAAAACTATTCTCGTCGCTTTATAATATTAAGGTTGAACCGCTGTCTCACATGAACTGATTTAAATATGTTTTAGTATTTTCTGAGCATCTGAAAGTGTTCGTTATCTTGCTGACTCACTGAGCCATCGGATTTCATCAAAAATGAAGATGAAATGAAGAGATGCTCCGAAGACGAACGAATGTCTCACGGGTGTAGAACGTCATGAGGATGAGGAATTAATGACAATTTGTTTTATTTTGGGTGAACTAACCCTGTAACTCCATTGATCCTTTAAAGAATGCAATAATAAAAAATTAAAGTGAGTAATAATTCATCTCATTGTTTTAGCTGGCAGGAAGCAATAGAGGATCAGCAGGAGGGGGATGTAATCTACTGTTATACACGCCACTTAAATTCTGCTTAATCTCAAGTCTAGTGTATTGTTTTTAGCCTCAGACGGCACGCCTACGGACAGTCTGATGCATGCTGCACATAAAAATGACAAGAGCTTTCAAAATCATAAGAATGAATTCCATGAAAACCTCCAAGAAACATCTGGGTCATGTTTTATTTTGATTACAGTAATATGATTCTCTCTTTTTTGCATTACAGTAGTAATTGTGCTTTTAACTAATGAACGATTTTTTAAATATATTTATTTATACGTTTTATTTTATATCATTTCAGAATAGACTTTTGTGCTATTTGTGCCGTTAGTGTGCGCAGGGTTTTATCAGACCATCTGGAAACAAGGCAATGTTTACAAGGCATCAGGTTGGTACATCGAGTACTGCACAGGAAGAACCAGTTGCTTGTTGTGTGCAGTAAGTTTGTGATTTCTTTGAAATCTGCTTTACTATAAAACAAGCCTTCTCGATTGTAACTACATCACAGGTGACAGGTGGTCAGAGAGGTTACATCAAACAGGCTATTTTCTTATCGCCTCTTCCGGATCCAGTCTATGAATCACATTTCCATAATTCCCTCCATTACTTTAAGTTGTTTTTCAGCGAGGGAGGATTCTATTAAAAGCCTCAAGCCTTAGCAACCAGCCTGGGCTATTCATCTGGACCAAAACTTCACCTCCCTAGCCTCTTGATGCATGGAATCCATCATAACACATTCAGTAAGAGAAAAACAAGGGGGCTGTGTGTGTCTGTGCCTGAGTGCTGGTCCGTGTGAGCGTCGTGAGTGGGAGGAGAAACGTTTGGCGCACAGAGAGTTAAATTCACTCGTAACACAGAGCTCAGCCTTCAGAACTTCTCCAGCCCACACAACAAACCACAACACGTCTGACATTCTCTTGTCTTGTGTCAGAGTACTCACGCATGCATCAAAACAATCCGCTCTTCCAGTAACAGAAATGCCCAGCTCTGAAAAGTGCTACCATTGTTTTCAGTGGTTGCGGACTGCATTGCAGTATCAGGAGCCCAAAGCGAAAGAAGGCCGTTTAAATCGACTTCATTTAGCGCAAAACCTGCCCCCATGTCACCTTTACCACCTGTGATTTTGCTCTAGTAACAATCTCCTGATTGCATTGATGTTGCCGCCAGTAGAGCAACTTCAAAACCCCACCGCTGCAGCGGCTTTCCTTTAACGTGCAATTTGGTGTCCAGATTGTCGTTGTACAAATCTCAACAAAACAATGATGGGCTGCTGGTGCCACTGATCGCAGGGTTCCCACCCAGACGGCTACAACACGTCTCCCTCGCTTTTATCTCCCCTTCTGCCAAACATTTATCCCAGTCAGACACTTTAAGAATGCTGGATTTAATCTGAAAACTTCCCATAAATCGAGTGCACCATGCACTTTTTAAGCAGCACCTTCAAGGACATTGAAATTTGATTGTTAAATCGCTTCACTATGGGTGTACGGAACAATTTTTTTTTTTTTTTTTTTACATTTTCAGGGGGGTAGGGAGTGTCGCCGTTTCTGTTCAGCTTGGTAAACACTTGCAATTAGGGGTGCAATGATTAGGAAATACAAATTTTAATGTAGTATAGGATATTACCGGAAATTTATGTCCATTTATTCAGTTTGTACAAAAAAAACTACATATGCATACAAATATTTTTCTATTCATTAAAGAAATAAATCATTGCATTGCAATGATTTATTTGATCATTTAATGTGATTATACCAGCTGTTCTGCAGTACCGGTGCCTGCCGTTATCCGTCTGCTTTATGAAGCTCCCATGAGGGTTTGTGTAAGAGCTCTGAGAAGATTGTCAAAGGTTTTTGTTTACAAACGAATGTTTTTGCAGAGTTGAGCTTTGCAGCCAATCGCACACTTAACTGTTGAATGCATGAACACGATGGCCAATCAGATGTGTTTAAGTGTTTGAGTTTTGCATGTGAATCCTTTCATTATGACCAACAAAACATAATCACGACAGCAATAAGAGATCGGTTGCACAGTGTAGATAACTTCAGTGACCATAACAGGATTTTTTGCAAGAGTACAGTTTGCATCTCACGTTATGATGGACAACTTAAGTGATTATAAAGGTAGCAATCTTCGGTTTTCTGTAAATTATACTATATTGCTGCCAACTACACATTGCAAAGTTTCTGGATTGACAACTGTATTTAAATGCGTAACTGACAGTGAAAACCAGAGCAATGGATGGAACAAAATAATCTGATACTGTATGTCTGTGCATTAAGTCTCTAAAGTGAGAGTGTAAATGCAAAATTGCAAAACTTGGATGATTTAGTAATAACTTTTCAAATCATTGTCACTCAGTCACTTTTTACATACATATAACAGATTTTTAGATATAAAATGTTTCGAAGCACTTTGTTTTATGATCTGTCCTGACAGGGATTATTTTTATTGCATGAATAAGCAGGATAAATTAACATTACAAACTGCTTCATTGCATTTATTTTAGATTTATTGTCACTACTGGGTTTGAAATTAGAAAGGTACTTTGTACTGTGCACGTGGATGACCGTGTTCGTCCGCCACCACAGAAGATCATTTTTGAACTGGAAAACTGAAAATAATTTATAAATTTTCTTATTTGCATTATAAGAATAAACTGCACGGATATAATTTTGAATAGCAGTTTTGCCACTAAATATTTGAATAATGAAATCTACAACATAAATAAAAATTACGACCTTTTATTATACAAAGAAAACATTGCAAGTACATTTATTTCTCATAATAAAAATACTTGGTGTTCTCATGCAACTCTCATAATATTTCCTAATTGATAAATGTAGCCCTAATAGTTTATTTTACATAACTGGAACAGTTTCCTAAACTCACCCTCCATTCATTTTTCCCTTTTAAAGCTCTAAACATGCAAAAGGAAAAATACTCCAAACATGAACGAAATGAGCTTGACAAGCAACAACTATATTAATCAAACGGTCAAATCACAAATCAAATCAAACCTCTCAAAACACATGGAATAGCAAACACACGCTTCTGAGACACCGCAGACACAAACAGGGGTGCAAGTTTGCTTCTTACCTACAGGATGCGCGGATGCCCATGAGAGACAGTGCTAATGAAGGCAACAGGGGCTGGCAGGCCAGAGACAGAGCCATGTACCAGAGGCAGAGGAGGGCCACCTCAGTGCACACAGATGCACAGTGAGGCTGAATGCTGAGGAGCTGGAGCCGTCCGTTCAATCTCTCGCTCCCTCCTTCTCCCGCTCTCTCTGCTGCCGTCAGCAACAAGAGCCCGCCCTTCCCTCTGTGACAAGCGCTCTGATTGGCGCGGGAAAGCCAGCACTGCATTGCAGGTAAAAAACACTGCCGCCTCCTCATTTCTGCCTCATAACGTTCTGCGTTTTGCTGTCACTCCATCTCATCTGCTCTCTCTCTCTCTCTAATTACAGCAGAAAAAGGCAGCTGGTTCACAAGAAGGCGAGTTAGATACTCTCTTGCTCATAAGATCAGTGTCTCAGTGGGTACTCAGTCCAAACCAGCCTCTTTACAACCTTATTAGTGGTGGCAGGTAAGCAGCACTGAGTCATGGCAGGGAGAGAGAGGGTCTGTGTAAGAGGGCACTCAACACAATCAATTACTCTCATCTTTCGCCCCTCTGAGACGCACACCGCTACATGAGAGCTACTTGACTGAGCATAACCTAAAATGAAAGACCCCAAGCTACCATTTCAATGATTTTATTGGACCTATTGCAACTTAAAGCACGAAATAGCTGCACAATTCTGGATAAATTGAGCTCACAATTCTTCCACGATTATGAACAAACTAAAAATATAATCGATACAATCTTTATTTGAAGTATCAAGTTACTATTTTGATCGCTACCTTAGACGTATGCTTATATCCGAACCACAAACTTTTATCCCAGTACTTCTGTGTTACTTTAAATTATTGCAAAACAAAAATAATGGAATGGTTTGTGAAGCTGCTTCATACCTATACATGACAAATGCTGTCTCTTGTGGTCAGCGGCAATGCCAACACAGATTTGAATGGGGGCTTTTTCGCATTTTCTTAGTTGCATTCACACCGGCAGTAGGAACTCTGAAGCGGCCGACAGTGGTGTCATTAAGCGCGGCATTTACAAACGCCAAAATCGTTGGAGTTGGAGTTGCGTTTGTTGTGTGTTTCGTGATAACGGGGATGGTATGTAAATGCATAATTTACATGATTAAAAGAGCAAAAAAATGGAGCTAAGAGATCTCCTATACATCATATACACATAGAGGCTGAGAAAAGAACAACATCGCAGACAACAGGTAAACGGAGTAACTATATGTTTTCACTGCTTTTTAAAAATGCCGGGTGCCGGTGTTTGACATGTGTTTGGCCAAACTGTTCCCAGTTCCTGTGGTGCGAACACGGTAAAATCCCGATACTTTAGCCAATAGTTCTAAGAACTATGAAAAGGTTCCTCCGGTGTGAAAGCCCCTATTGTTCGTTGTGGTTTATAAGGCATCACCAAATCGTTGACATTTAAGAATATGCCCACATGGGCATTTAAATCGAGATTTCGATCTTTTAATGAATAAATCGTGCAGCTCTAGGTTTCGGGATAGGGAAAAATGATTGAACTTGATCGCAAAAGCCAATCAGAAAAATGGTGAAACTACTCTACGAAAAAATGATGCTCTCCAATTAACCCAAAGTCTTGACCACATTAATGGCAGTGGCCAGAAAAGACTGGAAGAAATATGAGGAAAAAAGTAAAAAAACAAAGCAAAACAACAATCCACTGCTAAATAATGAAACAATTTTTTTCTTTTCCAATTTAACCCTTATGTGCTGTTCGGGATGTTTTCATCCACTATGAGTCTTAATTTGGCCATAACATTCTCCGTGTTTCAGAAAATGGAATCATTTTTGGTGACAAATCTTATTTTGACACATATTTTGGGAAAATGCTTTGAATATTTTCAAAAACTCAACAGTACCCTGTGGGCAAATTCACGACCCTTTCGTTAACTGCTTTAAAAATGTATCAGATAAATACTTTTTTCAAATTTTTTTGCTTAAATCTATTAATCAACCTCAGTCCTGATCAAAACTACTAAATTTAAAAAAAAAAAAAAAATCAGGATTTTAACTCTTTAATTGCCAAATTCATAAATGATGTCACTGAATTGGGAAAAAACGTGTCAAAGATTAGAAACAACATTGACTTTCATGCGTTGTTAGTTTTTGTGCAGCATCAGATTTTAACGTTTTAAAGAGTTAAAACCCTCAATTTTTTTTTTTCAAATTTAGTAGTTTTGATCAGGACTGAGATTGAAAAAAATATTTATCTGATACATTTTTAAACAGTTAAAAGTAGTGGCTGTTTTCAGCCACGAACATAACGAAAGGGTCGTGAATTTGAACGATGCACAAGGGTTAATAAAATTAAAACTGCTCATAAGATTTGGTCATTTGGTAAGCAATCAGGTTGCACGCAATTTTTCTTGATTCAGTACAAAGAAACGGCTCGTAAGTTTCATTTCTTCAAGAATTGGTTCAACCACACTGGTCCTGCTTTATGTTTTGGACTGAATAAAAAAAAAAAAAAAGCTCATAAGAGTGGCTAGACGCAAAACCCGATCTCCAATTCTATTTTTTGTCATTCTGCACAGCTACTTGACCACATTATTTCTCCAGTTCATCTGAAATACAATTATTTTATTTAGTAATATTCACTTCTGTAGAGGTTAGACCGAAAATAAACTCTGTCCATAGCAGTGCTCTAGACGAGAGTAGTCAGAAGAGTCACAGCGGCCAACTGAACAGACGACAGGTACTAACAACCAGAACATAATACACTCTCTCTCCACTCATCAAGTGCTTTTCTAATAGATGGACACGTGGGTGGAAAATACTGGTGTGAACAAATACAACATAAAAAGACATGAAACTAAATCACCCTAGACTGATATGGAGCCGTCCATTAAAATCCAGAGATGTACTGACATATAAAGTCACATGCAAATGCACAAACAAAAAGCTAAAAAATTGTGCAGCGTGCAGAACTCCTAAAACTAAAGTATGCCCTTGGTCCTACAGTGGGAAATGCATTTAACAGTCTACCAGTTTCTTAGCAACACAAAACCTTTGGAAATAGAAGAAAGGTAGGGTCTCTGTGACTGACAGGGCTATAAAACACTTTGCCACAACCATTGCATAATTCATAATTATGCAATTAACAAGCCTTTTATGGTGTTGATACATTTATATAAGCATTTATGTGTGTTGGTACTTCAGCAAGCATACACTTCACTGCTTTGGATTCTTGACATTGTTCCTTTTACAGCCCTGAATAAATTATACAATTTGCGAAATAGATCATTTACCCTCTCGATTGCACAATCAACCCATTTATGCATCAAAAAATGATTTGCATGTCGGCTTAGTAGCATACCGACACACAGAGCCATGGTGGGCGACAAAAGTGTGACATTTTTCAAACTCATTCCCCTATCAATTCCTGTCTCTATTCAATCCTGCAAGCTACAAACAAAATCAGCCAAAAGATTCATTTTATTTTTTTCTTTCATTGTTTTTAAAGGAACTTTATGGTCCTTGAGATTTTTCTGTCCAGTGTTTTGGTTCAATGTCCTATTAGAAATCAAATCTGCATCATCATATCCCCAAATGCATATCTTTGGTTCGCTTAAAGAGGCTCTCCTCGAGGATTTGCTTGTTTTTGGGATCGATTCATGCGAGAAAAAAACTATTGTCACGCACACAGAAACTCATCAATCTGTCAAAATAAAGGCTCGGTACAGAAATACAGAAATGCATTACTATTGTACAGAATGTACCTCTAAAAGTAATAATAATAATAAATGTATTAAAACTTAATTTTAAAGGAATAATCACAAAATTAAAACATGCAATAAAATTAACGGATAAACTTCTGTTGTGCAACACTTTGTTTGCTCAAAAATAAAAGGAATTGTATCATTTTCATCTGATTTAATACATTTGCATTAAATCATAGAACCAGAAAAATAAAAAAGCAGAAAAATTCAGAAAAAATAAAACAGTAATGTACTGTAAAATAAAAAATAATATTATATAGAGTTGTTAAAGTTTTATGAATTCATTTGATTAGACATGCTTTTTATTATTAAAATTTATGAGGTATCATATCACCACCACAATGACAAATGACAAAATCCAAACGCCGAACCATCACTATTGGCCAGTCAAATGAGGAAAGACAGCTGTCCATCACTGCATTCACGACTACAGGCAAGTTATCTGATAGCAAACTGATCTCAAGACAGACGAGTTTCATCGAGTGAGAGGGGTTTAAGAAAAGAAAAGACAAAACGCTGTAAGAAACTCACAAAATCAGTTGTGTGGAACTTTTTCAGCCTCATACAAACTCCTGATTGCACTGATACCCATTTAAATGAGTGGATATCACCCACAAAATAACAGCAGAACAACGGAAAGTGTGAAAAGCTCACAAAAAATGTACTGGTGGTGTGATATATTTGGCTTGTTCTTTCAGGATAACTTCATTCTCAACTTTATTCTAGTTACTCTATAACCTTGACACACCCGCCTCCTCTCACTCACTCACTCACTCTTCTCATTCGCTCCAGTTGAATAGTGCTTTTATTGAACATAATTTTAGTCATTTCGCACTCGCGCACCACTGATCTATATAAGAGGCGTTCTCATGAAGCCGCCTCTCAAACAGCTCATGAATACCAAATAGAGCTCTTTTTCGCGCTTAATGCATACAAAATTATGTAAAAATGCCTATCTTGGCGAGTATTCGGGTAAATACAGTCGGTTTTGGAATACAAAAGAAAACGTGTAACATGTAGTGTAACAGTATATTGGATCTGTGCATAAGCTCTTAAAGGGACAACAGCCAAATAAACCTGCTGCTGTCTGCCATGTTAATCAGAAAACAAAAGACAAAGAGAAAAATCACTCGCTGCTCTTGACTGAATAACTTTAATTGTTAAAGGTATTAATCTGTATTTAATTTTTACAATGAATCCAGTGTTATTTAACATTTATTTTAGACTTTCTCACCTGAATACTACTGTTAGGCCCACCTGAAAAACTTAAAGCCATGTTTATTTCATTTGACTCTTTATTCTATTGTATTTATCTGTTCTATCGTTTGCAATTTGTTTATTTGTTCTTATTTTATTACTGATCGTTTACTTGCATTTTGTAAATGTAGTTCAAATAAAGCCTCCCTGTGCAGTGTGTAAGCTATTACATCAAAATTACCCAACTTATCATCAAAAAATTATGAGAAAATAAATCCTGTACGGCGGTATATACGTGGCAGTTTTCCCTGCGGTATCAAAAATCGATATTTTTCATGGTATTGTATCGAAGTTGGAAATTCCAGTATTGTGACAACACGTTTTCAGCACTCGATCAGGTCAACAAACAATTTTCAACACACGGTTGCGGCTTTCCAAATGATTTTTGTTAACTGGTATTGTGACTCCCAACCACATAAAAAAATGTACAGCATTTACAATTAATTACCCAATGAATGCCAATTATACTTAAGTTTGCCACTGACCACATGTTTAAATCTTGGTGAGCCCCAAGTGCTGTTTAAATTATGTTTGGGCAAATACGTGAGAGAAATCATGTCTTAAAATGCAGTATAATACTTTATACTGCAATGCAAAACTGCCAATGTACTGCACACTTTGCAGTATCCTAAACAAGTAACCAAGCAGTTTTTTTTTTCAGTCAGCCTTCATTGAACAATGAGAGGGTGTCATATTAGGACTGATGGAATTAGCTTGCGGTCCGAGAGCTGCAGTTAACTGAGCATCAATGGGCATGCTAGATTAAACCTGTTGTGTTATGCAATCTAGAGAGAGATTATCATAGGGCATGATGACAGTACATCAGTCTCAGCAGATTCAGTTAGTGTGTGTGTGTTTTACATTACACGCATTTCATAACTCTTAACACAGTGTCCTAACCAGCTGCAACAGCGACGCTACAAAGACGGACACCTGGTTTCCATTTCCGTGGCATTACGCCAGATAGCTCCACCTGAACTGAAATCTCTGCTCCTTGTGCATATTTCCCAAGCAAAAGTTACAGACATGATACTAAGGTGTAGCAGGGGTCATTGCAAACTTGTTTGACTTTCTTTTTTCTGTGGAACCCAAAAGTTTGCCAATGTTAGAGAAAGACATTTTTCAAAATATCTCATTTTGTGTTCTGCAAAAGAAAGCCATAATGGTTCGGAACGACATGAGGATGAATATACAACCGTCTACAATCACTCGCATATGGGACCAAATGTCAAGCGACTAAACAAAATGTCTTTAATTAGCAAACGGCTAGTAAATGGTACGATTTCACTTGGATGTGGTTGAGTTACAGGCTCAAAAATAACAGATATAACTTCATTGCCTGCTAAACTTTACGCACGGTCGCTTGGCTGAGAGCTCCCTCAGTGGCTTTCTCTCACTTAAGCACTCAACATGACAGAAAGAGAGGCTAAATAAGCCCCGTGAAGAGAATTAACATACTAGATCTAAATGCAGGTGTGGGGCGAGAGCCGTGAGGGAATGGCGCGAGGCCGGTGACGCTCGTCACAGCAGGGCTCTACAAAAAAGACTGCCAGATGGCGAAGAGTTGACAGAACTGTCACTGTCACTTTAGTCAGTAATGCATCGTCCATATGTTTTGAAGCCTTACCAATTTAAATATTCAAGTGCAAAAAGACAAAAAAAGAGAACTCTATTTGGTACATATTCGAAGCACACACACAGAAATCAGCGTCTGACAGCATGCGAACACTGAAATGAGTTCTCTTTCACGTCTTCTTGTGTTTGAACGGACAATTTCAGATAAAAATGTGTCAAAATACCATCTTGGCAAGTATCCTATTAAACAGTCAAACAGTCAACATAAATTCCTATAATCGATCATAGTTTAAATTAACGATCAATTAATCGTTAACCTTAAGCTCTTAAATTCGAAGCGGTGGGGGGCACTACCATGTTAACATGTTTCTTAGCAATCACTTGTTTAACCAACACAAAATAGCTTGGCTTTACAGTGAATATAGTAGTGGTGTAACAATATACTCATGTCATGATTCGATACAAATCACGATACTGAACTCATGTTACAACACGCGATATTTATTTAGATTATATATAGTAGTTTAATTTTTTCTCACGCAGTATGCCTTGAGGATCTCTTAAGGCCAGGACACACCATTGTCACTTCACGTTGGCTGCGTCGGGAGAAAAAAATGTGCCTGAACAAAACGAAAGAACTTCAGCCGACTGTCAACTAGCACGCACCTTCTGCTCATGCTTATAAAAGAAATAACTGTCTATTTAAGCACATATATTTGTCTATATTCGTCATTCAAAAAGGGAAAGACTGCATGTGTACAAACCATAAACAAAGCAGCGCTTGCTTAATATTTTGAATATCAATCACGCTGATGTGCATTCGAGTGCTCGGGTAAAATGGCGTAAAATTAGAACCTTCTGTCGGTGCCGTCATGACTGATTCGCTTGCTTTCATAACTTTTGCTTATATTCTCGTGAACTGACTCGTTTGCTATACTGAACAGCCAATCAGAGTTCTCTCTCTCACCGACGGCCCGACGCCGATTCAACATGTCGAATCAGCCGAGAAAAAGCAGACAAGGACCAACTTCAGCCGACAGTGCGGAACGTGCGGGATGGTGATTGAATTTAACTATCCCTTCAAGTCTATGACCAGGTTCAATGGAGGGTCACCAATCTGCAGAGTATAGCTCTTATTTAGACACACATGAACCAGTTAATGAAGGTCTTCGGGATCTACTGGACTAATTTGAAGCTAAGCTTTGCAGGAGGGTGGCCCTCCAAGAGCATAACACTGTTCTGGTTCTCTCTACAATTTTTCACCTGTTTATTGTCTCCTGGACAAAACTGATAGTATAGAAAATACTAGGACACCTCTGCTCAACAAGATGCTTGAGGTATGATTCATGTTACACACCATGGTTTAATACTTAAGGTTAACGGTTCCTTCAAATCCCTGATCCAAAGCAACAGTAACAGTGATGATTAAAAAACCCCACTAAGTATCACCTTCAAATGAAGAGTTCAGATGCAAAAGCCACTAAACGCCACCTTCATCAAAAATGAGATGATGACAATGATATTGAATGCTCTCCGCACATAGCATATGTTCATCAAATACTTTCGCTTCAAATCCGTTAAATCCCTGCATCAGTCCATTCAGAAGTACCGATTAGTTGGCAGAAACCACTAAACGTCACTTCCCTTTGTCAGCAAAAGCCTCTAGTCCACAGAAGAACCAATAGGAAGAAGCGATTCGAATCATATGATTTCAAGATGAACGACGGTGTACGTATAAGCCGCTTTCAATTGTCGAGCTGCGAGTTATCATCATATTTTGTCCATCGTACAGTGGCAACGACAGGATTTCATCAGTAGCAAGTAAACACAAAAAAACTATCATAAACAGACATTTTACTACGTCTTGTTGTCCAAAGAGATGGATTTAGAGGTTTTTGTACTTTTAATTTATACTACCAACCACTACTAATAATCCAGGTGGTAAAAGAGAAAGCTTCATGATGAATCAGTTCATCACACATATGTATTTGAAGAGTTCCAAAAATACACTTTAGTAAATTCATTGGTATTCAACAATTTTTTTTGTAAAATTAGTAAACCTAACATAGGAGCCTGGCAAAAAAAAAAAAAGCTCATTTAGAAGAAAAAGACGTCAGATGGACTTAGAGGTTTTTGTACTTTTAACTTATACTAACAACCACTACTAATAATCCAGGTGGTAAAAGAGAAAGCTTCATGATGAATCAGTTCATCACACATATGTATTTGAAGAGTTCCATCAAAAATACACTTTAGTCAATTCATTGCTATTCAACAATTTTTTTTTTGTAAAATTAGTAAACCTAACATAGGAGCCTGGCAAAAAAAAAAAAAGCTCATTTAAAAGAAAAGATATCAGATGGACTTAGAGGTTTTTGTACTTTTAACTTATACTAACCAACCACTACTAATAATCCAGGTGGTAAAAGAGAAAGCTTCATGATGAATCAGTTCATCACACATATGTATTTGAAGAGTTCCATCAAAAATACACTTTAGTCAATTCATTGGTATTCAACAATTTTTTTTGTAAAATTAGTAAACCTAACATAGGAGCCTGGCAAAAAAAAAAAAAGCTCATTTAGAAGAAAAAGACGTCAGATGGACTTAGAGGTTTTTGTACTTTTAACTTATACTAACAACCACTACTAATAATCCAGGTGGTACAAAAGAAAGCTTCATGATGAATCAGTTCATCACACATATGTATTTGAAGAGTTCCAAAAATACACTTTAGTAAATTCATTGGTATTCAACAATTTTTTTTGTAAAATTAGTAAACCTAACATAGGAGCCTGGCAAAAAAAAAAAAAAGCTCATTTAGAAGAAAAAGACGTCAGATGGACTTAGAGGTTTTTGTACTTTTAACTTATACTAACAACCACTACTAATAATCCAGGTGGTACAAGAGAAAGCTTCATGATGAATCAGTTCATCACACATATGTATTTGAAGAGTTCCATCAAAAATACACTTTAGTAAATTCATTGGTATTCAACAATTTTTTTTGTAAAATTAGTAAACCTAACATAGCAGCCTGGCAAAAAAAAAAGCTCATTTAAAAGAAAAGATATCAGATGGACTTAGAGGTTTTTGTACTTTTAACTTATACTACCAACCACTACTAATAATCCAGGTGGTAAAAGAGAAAGCTTCATGATGAATCAGTTCATCACACATATGTATTTGAAGAGTTCCATCAAAAATACACTTTAGTCAATTCATTGCTATTCAACAATTTTTTTTTGTAAAATTAGTAAACCTAACATAGGAGCCTGGCAAAAAAAAAAAAGCTCATTTAGAAGAAAAAGACGTCAGATGGACTTAGAGGTTTTTGTACTTTTAACTTATACTAACAACCACTACTAATAATCCAGGTGGTACAAAAGAAAGCTTCATGATGAATCAGTTCATCACACATATGTATTTGAAGAGTTCCATCAAAAATACACTTTAGTAAATTCATTGCTATTCAACAATTTTTTTTTTGTCAAATTAGTAAACCTAACATAGGAGCCTGGCAAAAAAAAAATGCTCATTTAAAAGAAAAAGATGTCAGATGGACTTAGAGGTTTTTGCAATGGAACTCTCCAAATACAGATTTGACAGTCTCAAGACTTTATAGAGTTGATCGGTCAAGTAACTCGAAACAGGAACCGCCCTGCTGCTAAAGAGGCCAGTGCAGCATCTGCATGGCACTCAGCTCCCCAAAACCGTGACCTGATTTGATTTCAAGCAGTCCGTGCTGAGAGCCACATGCTCTGTAATCTGCAGTCTTCCAGACCCCCAGTGCTGCAGTTGTGGAGGATACAGCTTACATAATGAGCATCCACACTGCTAGGCAAATCCCAGCGCAGTTGACTGCAGACAGAACTGTGACACCAGCCCTTTAAGTTTTCCAGCACTGCACCAGAACTTGCACACAGTGAAAGACAGGGTGTATACACCTGGAAAGACAACTGTCTAAATGAGGGAACGCAAGGGTCCAATCCCAAAAAAACGGGCGGTCGGGGAAGTTGAATGCACGCACGCATCCGTCACACCAGCAAGGAGGATCAAACACCCATATTAGTCCTGCAAACCTATCCCACTTCCTCAAGGCATCCCACAATGGCCTCACACACCCCAAAGAGTCCCAAAAGACTAATCTAACCTGCACCTTGCCCGGGCGCATCAGCTATCTGATTAAAAATGAATCCAACATCAATAAGTCAGCAGTGCCACCTCAGTTTCCACTCACACACACACACACAGTTGCACTCACTTGCACCTCAGACCGCTGGCGAGTTTCACCACAGCTGTGTTGAGCGAAAAGATCCAATCCAGGAGCCACATGGCAGAGGAGGACAGTGCGGGGCAGGATGGAATTGCGCGAGCCACAGTTGAACCACAGATGTGACTTTCTATCTCCCAGAGTATGCCTGCCTGCTCCCCGCTCACTGGCCGACTCAACACTACCGATCCGACACTAGTGAGCTGGAAAACAAGGCAGCGCAGGAGGGAGGGGAAGGGCAAGAGAAACAAGAGCAGAGGAGGAGGGTGATAAGTGAGTGAAAACTCACTCTCGCCTAACACGGTGTAGCATAAACGCAGCGCAGGAGGAGAGGGGACATCGATGACAGCCTTTGTGGAGGCTCACGGAGAACCGTCACATACCCCGCCTCTCTCCTGCAGAAGGGCCGGGCCGAAGGTTCTGTCGGTCTGACATGTCGTATTTCAAGGACACAAGTAGACCCCAGAGGGCATGTTCCCTTCTGCTCGTGCTTCACCTGAGCGTTCAGTAGAAGAAAGTGTGCGTGTGAGAGAGAATAAGAGAATAAAACGCATCAGGCTTGATGGCTGTCACAAAGCAGTGTTACGTAACAGCTCTCTTCAGGGCAGGCGTGCAGTCGTCCAGTATTTAACAGAGGAACACAAACTGTATTTCTGGGTTTCTTCAGTCTGCATGATCATCATCTGGCCCCAGAATTTTAGAAAATACACTGTAAAATAATGTAAAAAGGCTATGAAAAGAAATGTTGACAGTACGTTCCCATACTACGTACAGCGAAAAAGCTCTAACCAGACAATTGATGTCACTTTACAGTAAAATGCTGTTAATTTCACAGTTTTTAGAAGTAAAAAAGAACAAATCAACATATAATTTAGTCAAAAACTGTAAACTCCCAGAATTCCCTGTGTTACAAAATTACCACAGCTGTCAAAATTATTTTATAAAAACTACGGAATTTTTTTTTACAATGTACTTTTGTTAATGATCTCCGTTACATCTGGTTCTCTGATTCTTAAGCATTTTTTATTATTATTTTACTTGTTTTAAGAGACAGACAGTGAAGAGGTGACAGGAAAAAGGGGCATTAGTAGGGAGAATAGGATCAGCTCAGATGTCAGGCCAGACTCAAACCTGAATCACCCATATGAGCACCAACTAGACCATAAGATGTAGCCACAAGACCATGTCTCTTTGATTGGATTTTTTTAACATATTACACTCAAGACATGGATAGTTCACCCAAAACAACACTGGTCCCCGCTGAGACAGACAAAACACATTTTCAAAAGATCTTTTGTATTCCGCAGAAGAACATCCAGGTTTGGAGCAACGTGAGGATGAGAAAACTATGACAATTTTCACTTTTGCATAAACTATTGATTTCATTTGAAATATTGCTAGTCTAATTTTAATATTGATTACAAATGTTGCTATAAATAAAACAACACAAGTTCTGATATACATTATCACATTCATTCAACACTTAAAATAGAATCTTCCAGCACTGCTACACAAATAAACACTCACTCCAGGGTGAAGTTGAGCACAAAGGAGAAAGAAACTCCTTGGGAAACTCAAGGCATTTTCTGCCTTCACGTATACGAACAGTAACTGTGCACCAACAGATAAATTCGGCCCGAGATCTCCACTAACTTTTCCACTGGTTGCACTGGTGCTACCAATTTTCTCAGTTGGTCGCACCAGCACAAGATTTGGTCACACCTTTCCACACCACAGTCCTCTTAATCTTAAATATATTAAAATCACAGTGGCTGATGGCCGATATAAATCTGATATACATGTAAAATTTAAATTCATTTTAAATTCATATTTAATAAATTAGAAATATGAAAAGTATATATATATATACACATATTTTGATCGCGTTTCCAGTGACGCTGAACTGAAGACTGAAGTCACTTCACACGGATCGTATTGAATAAATGTATTTGAATAAATCTGTGAAATTAAATGTTAATTATATATTCAGAGATTTGTTTTAATGATATAGATGTGTATTTACTGAATGTTTAAGGTAAATGAGAAAATATTAGCCTTTAGTTTGCCTTTCCGTAACTAATAATATAAAAGCAAACACTGTACTTTCTCACATACAGTTTACTTGCTTTCTTTGTTGTGGTTGGTCCGACAAAATAAACCAAACATTTTCAGTTCATTCACATTTGAGTCTATTTAGTCTAGTCAGTTTTTGAGTCGTCGACAGACTAACTCCCCGTGACCACCGGCGCGGAGCGCGAGCATTTTCAACGCACCAGCGGTTACGCAACGTAAGCAATGATGCTGCGTTTGAATTTTCGCGACAGAGACGTGCTTATATGTATTACCTTGACAACACTATTTGACATTAGCGCGGGCCAAACTCTGGTCTAAGCCATTGCTGTTGAAGTAACTTAATGCCTTTCTACTGTGCTCTCATCATCAGTTGTGTCTGTATGCTGGCTCGTCCTTTCCACCAGCATCCTTGACCTCCAAACTTTGTTTTTTTATGATTATTATTCAGCTATTAACCTTTTCATTTTTATATGGCTTAATTCCTAAATTTCCTGAATTCCTAATTGGCGTTTCATCATTATTGAGCAATGTGCGTATACGTTCGCTCTCTAGCGGTTAAGAAATAGAACTGCATGTGTCTTGCGGAAGAACGTTGTAGCCGGAACTACTTCTCTCTGTTTGTCTATGACGAGTCACGCAGGTACTGTGATACTCCGCAGCGCAGCCGAGCCCGGTCTGAAATAGACCCAATATAAACACTTATTATAGGCGCACCGTAGTGATTCAGGATAAGACAAAAACACGGTTTGGAACATGGATTCATGAAATACTCGTTCATTATATAAATTTTGTTCATTTTGGAAACAAAACAGTTACGGACGGCAGCAGCTGCTGATGCCTCGTTCTGTTACACACGCGCGAATAACATGATCATGCACTTGAACAAATGCGACCACATAAAATTTTAACTCGCACATCCTCAAAAAAAGGTCGCAGTCTGGAACCCTGGGACGTATGACGGGTCATTACGTATGTTTTGTGAAAAGCAGTACTGTTTTTTGCTAATGGCTCTCAAAGTGAATCATGGGATATAGGGCTGTGCAATTAATCGCAATCGCAAAACAATCGCGATTTGAGCACATACAATTTCTAAATCGCATAAGTCTGCAATTTTTTTTACATTTATTTATTTATATGTTAATTCAGAATACTGCAACGTTACTGTGCGCATGTTTAAGATGTTAACCAATCAGAGCTCGATCAGCACACCGCACAAATTAGAACAAAGCAAGGCGGGAGAACAGAATAGGCAAACGGGAGGAAAGAAGAAAAAATATGGATGCAGTTCAGAACAAAAATGATTTGGTACCAAAGAGAAATTCAACATCAGTCGTTTGAGAGAGTTTTGGATTCAATCACTGGACAAAAGATGCCAACTCGCACTTATTTCACACAAGTCGCTGTATGAGAGATGTAAGGCGGGCGTTGAATACGAGTTTAATCAGGTGAAGTAATCGTAATTTATTTTATGTTGTCTGTTTTTAAGACACAATTTTTTTGAGTTTTGTTTATCAAGCAGTTAATCTACTGTACAGTGTTACTTCATTCACTGAAATGCAGTTTTGAAGTTTACTTATTATGACTGGAATTTCAGGCTAGTTAACCTTAATTTATTTTATGTTGTCTGTTTTAAAGACAGTTTTGTTTATGAAGCTGTAAATACAGTTCCTTCACTGTGAAACATTTTATGTACATCTTGTGCACTGAATACATTCAGAATGTAGCATGTTTGAAAAAGCAAAAACAATTACCAAAATTGCTAAATAAATCGCAATTGCAATATTCATTAAAAAAATAAATAAAAAAAATCGCAATGTGATTATTTTGTCCATATTGCACAGCCCTAATGGGATAACCTGGAGCAAAGACGAAGTAAAATGGCTAACTGCAATTCGGTCAGACAAACAACTGTTCAAAATGCACAAAATACAGACCAAGCCTCGATTTTAGCTCAAAATGATAAAGATATTTGATGACAGCTACAAAGTAATAAGCCCACAGAGCTGTTGCCTGACGGATGACCGCCATGAGCCGAATCACGGAGCATAAACAGGTGCGCTCTGACCAATGAGAGGACAGTTTGTATTAGAAATGTTGGCTTGTGAAAGTGAACTTCAACATTGTGACTATTTTAATCCCTGCTTCAGAACAAAGCAAACAATCCACAGGCGTGAAAATGCCCTAAACATCATATTACCATGTTTACCAACCATTTTCGTCTTATGTACCCCCACACCCCAATCTGAAAGGCTCACGCACTCCAACACATACTAGAAATGATGATTTAATTTGAAATAAAAACAATCAATACTGTAGGTGGCTTTTTAGTCGCTATATATTTAAGCATATTCAATGTGTAAGCCGCAACTCATCCACACAAATCAACAACCAAGTCACGCCACGGTAAAGAACGCCAACTACATCAAACTACATTTATTGTTTCACATCAACAGAAAACAGCATAAACTAAAAGTTTGATTCTTGGAATTTAAGAATCAATCAGCTAAAATACATAAATTATGCTTTTAAATTATCAAAAAATATATATAGTTACCCTTAAAGGCACAGTATGTATGTTTCACCACTAGAGGTCGCTTATTCAAAACAATAACAAAGGCGAGGCTTGAAAATGCAGTGAATCATGGGATTTCACAGGCCAATGGAAAGCAATCCGACAGGACTTGGCAGAAATTATGTTCATGGATGAGCTACTGTATCAAAGTTTTATTAACATTACTGTGATATGAGGCAGGGTGCAGCCGAGAGCCTGGGACATTTTACATCGCTGTTTTTATTATGTTTTAATGCTGCAGTCGGCCTTTCGTTTCGTTGCTTATGTTTATTTTATAGTTAAAGCTATATTTTGCATCCCTATTTTGCAAGTTACATTTGATCACGTAAATTCACATTATTTTATTTTAATGAAACAGCAACAATTGCTGAATTACTCCTCATACAGGTCACTTTATCTGACGAGTTAAAATAGCTCAAAACTAAAACACCTTTGAGTGTGTTGAAAGTTATGTTAAGGTTAGTTTCGGGGCGTTTGTCCCGTGGCTGGTATGAGACACTTGTTGCACTCTGCGGTAAGTTAGATCGATATTACAAGGTCATATTAATAAAAGCTGATGACTTGTGTTGTTAAATGGCATGCAGTTCATTTTAAAATAGCTTGTATGGGAGAAAATGCTGTATTACTGTTACTACATATAAAGCTCTTTCTGTTTCTGCTGTTGACGGAACACACAGTAAAATCCCCAGAGTTAAATCAACTCTGCTCAGATAACTTTTGGTCCCTCTCTAAATAGTGTTAAAGTCACACTCTTCAGAGATTGAATGTCTTTTATCTTCAGTTGATTTCATCTAAGACTGTGGCTGAAGTCAGTTGTAGTTCTTGTGTTTCTCTATTCTTTAGTGATTCTGCTTGTTAACAGCAGGTGTTCATCATTAATGTTCAATCATCACTTAATTATCTCATTAACTTTAACTCCGCTTCAGTGTGACTTTAACACTATTTAGAGAGGGACCAAATGTTATCTGAGCAGAGTTGATTTAACTCTGGGGTTTTTACTGTGCAGCATTATCTCTGAGGCGGAACAAACATGTGACTCGCGGTAAATCAAGAAAACAAGGGGTTCAAAACAAGAAAACTAAACGTATTGAGCTGTATAACAATGACTAGTTTTTGCTAATAAAAGTATAAATGTCTACTAAAACATTATATATTAAAGCATCTTTGAGTTTCCATGGTTTCTACGAAATCAAAACGGTACTCGAGAGTAATCGGAGCGTTGATCTTATTGACAGGCGACGCAATGACACGGACCGTTACACTGGTTAAAATTGCTTATTTTTCTGGATTTAAACATTGTTGGAAACATTTGGGATAATGCAAGTGCACAAGTCAACAAAATATAAAACATTGTTTTAGTGGTTTTTGGATATTTTAATCAAAAAACGTACATATTGCACCTTTAAATGGCTTATAGAGTTGTTTAGTAGTTTCAGAGGCTGGGGTGGGCCTCATTTTTCAACTCAAATCCAGTTTATTCGCCACACAGAAGCATCTTCTCCACTGACTTCAAACAGAACAGCTTTTGTCACCTTGTTGTGATCTTAATGCATTTTTTAAAGTAACCAAGCATTTTGAATAGAGTGATTCAGATTTGTCATACCTCTTAACAAACTTAAAAAGTCTGTAAATTCACTAAAATGATTATCACCGTTTCCACCACTGTAGCACTGATGCTTTTGAATCATGTTCAGACCTTCTTGGAGTCCTTGAATAACTTTATATGGAACATTACACTCATACACAAACTCAATTTACTCACTTTTTGCTGGGTTTCTTGGTTTTGGTCCTTTTCTTCCTGGCCTGAAGTGCAAGTACTGTCAGAAAACGGAAGAATTGATTTGAGCACTTCTCACAAATGATGTGGTAAACATTTCTGCAAGTAAAGACAATAGTCTTCTATGTATATAAAAGCTGAAATTAATATATCTTTCATGTTATGAGAACAGTATTAAGACATTATTTTCATATAACGCCACAAAACCATTACCAAAACATAGTAATCATAGTTTTCGGTTACGGTTTAATTTGACAGTTATGGCAAGCCATTTTAACTTTTATTCGTTCTCAGGATATGAACTTGTGATATCCACAATTAGATTTTCACTCGTTAAAATGTTAATTCTTGATATCAGGAATTAGATTTCCACTAGTAACAACGTTAATTCTTGATATCAACCATTCAATTTCCACTAGTATAAACTATAATTCTTGATATCTGAAATTGTATTTTTACTAGTGAAATCTCACCATAGGCTGCCATTCAAATTCAATTGTTGATATCAAGAATTGATTTCTTACTTGTTGAAATTCCAAATTCACACATCAGGAATACAATTCTTACTAGTAAGAATCATCATTTTTGATATCAATAATTACATTGTCACTAGTAAAACTGCAAATGTCTGATATCAAGAATTCAATTGTCACTAGTTGAAATGTCTGTTCTTGATATCAACAATTGAATTGCTACGATTAAAAATATTCATTTCTGATATCTGAAAATGAATTTCTGATATATAAAACAGCTTTCTTACAGGTAACAATCACGTGCATGATATCAGAAATGAACATTTTTACAAGTGGAAATTGAATTGTTGACATCACAAGTTCATTTGCTGAAAATGAATAAAAGTCAAAACGGCTTGCCATAGACAGTCCACTTTAGACATTCTACTAACTATGTGTAACTTTGCAAATAAATGTCATTATTACTACACTGTTAGGTTAGGGTTAGTTGAATACGTTGACGTAGTTGCAGAGTTACTTATAGTCAGTAGAATATGGCAAGCCGTTTTGACTTTTATTCATTCTCAGGATATGAACTTGTGATATCAACAATTACATTTTCACTAGTAAAAACTATCATTCTTGATATCAGGAATTAGATTTCCACTAGTAACAACGTTAATTCTTGATATCAACCATTCAATTTCCACTAGTACAAACTATCATTCTTGATATCAACAATTGTATTTTTACTAGTGAAATCCCGCCATAGGCTGCCATTCAAATTCAATTGTTGATATCAAGAATACAATTCTTACTAGTAAAAATGACAATTTCTGATATCAAGAATTACATTGTTACTAGTGCAAATGTCTATTCTTGATATCAACAATTGAATTGCAACTAGTAAAAATGTTCATTTCTGATATCATGAATGTGGTTGTTACTAGTAAGAAATCCGTTTTAGATATCAGAAATTATCTTGATATCAGGAATTCATTCCAGATATCAGAAATGTGCATTGTTACTAGTAAGAATTGTATTCCTGATATGTGAAACTGGAATTTCAACTAGTAAGAAATCAATTCTTGATATCAACAACTGAATTTGAATGGCAGCCTATGGCGAGATTTCACTAGTAAAAATACAATTGTTGATATCAAGAATGAACTTTGTTACTAGTCGAAATATAATTCTTGATATCAAAAATTGCCATTGTTACTAGTGGAAATTAATTCCTGATATCAGGAATTAACATTTTAACTAGTGAAAATGTAATTGTTGATATCACAAGTTCATATCCTGAGAATGAATAAAAGTCAAAACGGCTTATTCAGATATCAAGAATTTTAGTTTTTACTAGTGGAAATGTAATTCTTGATATCAAAAATTGTCATTGTTACTAGTGGAAATCTAATTACCGATATCAAGAATGAACATTTTAACTAGTGGAAATGTAATTGTTGATATCACAAGTTCATATGAGAATGAATAAAAGTCAAAACGGCTTGCCATAGTAGAATGTCTGTTGAGGAGCAGCAAAATTAATTTATGCCAGACATTAAGCAGACAGTCAACTAATACTCTAACAATGACAACTAGTTGCCTAATAACATCTGGCGAAGGGACTACCAATGATTTGGGTACATTTACATTCATGAATGTTGATTAATGTACACTGTCCCTTTTTGAAATAACTAACATGTAGTTGCCAAGTTAGAAAGTCAAAAGTGTTTCATCGAAAATAAAGTGTTAGATGGTTTTCAAGATACACACTAACTTACAGGCAAAACTGTCATCAACAATAGACATGAAACCAAACGACAAAAAAAAAAAAAAATGTTTTAAAGCTTATTACAGTAGTCGCTAATTTAGTATTAAGGCGGTAACCATAATCAGCAAAATATTTTAATTGTTTTATTTGTAAGTTTTGACGGCTTTATCAGTTCGTGTCGTTGACAAACCACACAGAGTTTTCAAAATCACACCACTGATTTACTTTCACTGAAATGAACATGTTTACGATAAAGTCGAGCTAAAACAAGAAAGTTCAGCTAGCAGAAACTGACAAGAAAACAGACCAGCATAACGACAACAAACAGCGACTACAACCGGAAAAGCGCTACAAATATCCACAAATAAGCCCCAAACGTCCTCGTTCCTGGTATGTAGTCTAATATGAGCAGATATTGATGTAAAGCTGCAGTGCTGTTTTATTAGCAGCAGCTAAACACACATGGGCTTTTGTCTCCGTCAGCACACACTAGCTGCTCTCACAGCGCGCGCCCGTTCACAACACGGACATGATTCAAGCTGCGCGATGTTTATGTATATTTGTATACGTGCTGTTCCTAAACACTGTTTTGGAGGACAGTAGTTAAGTCGTTTTGATGCTCACCTTTCCTTTCCATGCTGCACCGGCGGCTAAGTGCTCAGATTCACTCACATGTAACGGTCCGCGCATGCGCACAAACTTGCCAAACAACAGAAGTACAGTATCACACATAGACATAATAAATATGGAATCACACCCACATGTACATAAGACACGAATGGCGCATAGAGAAGCTGTCACAAGATTTGAAATAGCTTTAAATGAACAGAAAAGACTGTCTGATATGCTGTGGAAGACTTCATAATTCAGACAAAAACATTCTTCTCATATCAGTATCGGTGCAGTTTACCGTTGGGACAACTTACCCCGCATGAATGTTGTGCTATTGGGGCATGTTGTCACAAATGTGTTCAGGTAATTGTATCGTTTTCTTCCTGGACTAAAGAAGCGAGAAAATTATTTTTGTAGCAAAGACATTTGTATTCTGCGTTCATTTTTATACAGTACTCTCGTCACTTAATTTTTGAGTTTACTTTTGGTGTCACGAGTGGTTAAAATGTGCCAGAAAGACCGTAGGGCGGGAAATCCGTTTTTAGTAATTATTCGTTGGTTGTTGTTTTTTTGTTTTTTTTCATGTCCTTTACAAATGTGCTCATAACCCGGTAATTGCTGTTCCATCAATATTTTTGTTAGGTTTATAAGAAATAAAAAATATTGCGTTGATAAAATCAACCAGTGAGTTAATTCACCTATCTGACCGACAGAGGGAGACAAAGCACCGTCTGGCTCGAGATCAGGGATTTTCTTTTTCTGCCCCTGCTTTTTTCTCTTCTCCCTGGTGTTAAAGTGATGCATATGGGAAGCCTGAGTGCATCGCCCTCTCAGATGCACTGAAGACCAGGGATGAGGCGAGGTGTCTCTTCTTAAGTTTCTCAGACCCAGCAACCACAGGTTCTCCCTTCTTCTGCATCCACTGCTTTGTGCTCTTCAGTGTTGCGTCTGAGAAACCCGAGTGTGGAGATTGAGCATTCTCAGATGCATCACTGAAGACCAGGGATGAGGCGAGGTGTCTCTTCTCAAGTTTCTCAGACCCAGCAACCACAGGTTCTCCCTTCTTCTGCATCCACTGCTTTGTGCTCTTCAGTGTTGCATCTGAGAAACCCGAGTGTGGAGATTGAGCATTCTCAGATGCATCACTGAAGACCAGGGATGAGGCGAGGTGTCTCTTCTTAAGTTTCTCAGACCCAGCAACCACAGGTTCTCCCTTCTTCTGCATCCACTGCTTTGTGCTCTTCAGTGTTGCGTCTGAGAAACCCGAGTGTGGAGATTGAGCATTCTCAAATGCATCACTGAAGACCAGGGATGAGGCGAGGTCTCTCTTCTTAAGTTTCTCAGACCCAGCAACCACAGGTTCTCCCTTCCTCTGCATCCACTGCTTTGTGCTCTTCAGAGTTGCATCTGAGAAACCCGAGTGTGGAGATTGAGCATTCTCAGATGCATCACTGAAGACCAGGGATGAGGCGAGGTATCTCTTCTTAAGTTTCTCAGACCCAGCAACCACAGGTTCTCCCTTCTTCTGCATCCACTGCTTTGTGCTCTTCAGTGTTGCGTCTGAGAAACCCGAGTGTGGAGATTGAGCATTCTCAGATGCATCACTGAAGACCAGGGATGAGGCGAGGTGTCTCTTCTCAAGTTTCTCAGACCCAGCAACCACAGGTTCTCCCTTCTTCTGCATCCACTGCTTTGTGCTCTTCAGAGTTGCATCTGAGAAACCCGAGTGTGGAGATTGAGCATTCTCAGATGCATCACTGAAGACCAGGGATGAGGCGAGGTGTCTCTTCTTAAGTTTCTCAGACCCAGCAACCACAGGTTCTCCCTTCTTCTGCATCCACTGCTTTGTGCTCTTCAGTGTTGCGTCTGAGAAACCCGAGTGTGGAGATTGAGCATTCTCAGATGCATCACTGAAGACCAGGGATGAGGCGAGGTGTCTCTTCTCAAGTTTCTCAGACCCAGCAACCACAGGTTCTCCCTTCTTCTGCATCCACTGCTTTGTGCTCTTCAGTGTTGCGTCTGAGAAACCCGAGTGTGGAGATTGAGCATTCTCAAATGCATCACTGAAGACCAGGGATGAGGCGAGGTGTCTCTTCTTAAGTTTCTCAGACCCAGCAACCACAGGTTCTCCCTTCCTCTGCATCCACTGCTTTGTGCTCTTCAGTGTTGCATCTGAGAAACCCGAGTGTGGAGATTGAGCATTCTCAAATGCATCACTGAAGACCAGGGATGAGGCGAGGTGTCTCCTCTTAAGTTTCTCAGACCCAGCAACCACAGGTTCTCCCTTCTTCTGCATCCACTGCTTTGTGCTCTTCAGTGTTGCATCTGAGAAACCCGAGTGTGGAGATTGAGCATTCTCAAATGCATCACTGAAGACCAGGGATGTGGGGCATGAAGTTTCTCCTTCCTCCACTGTTCCACACCATTGGATTGAGGAAGGGTCCATATACTCATGCTCCTCAGATAAGGGGTCGGACACCTCCGTTATTGCCCACCACCGCCCGGCAGCAAGGCCCATGATGAGCTCCTCTGATAGTTCAGGAGATGAGGACTGCTCTGCAGTCTCAGGAAAATAAGTGGGTATGGTTGACATAGTCATACTGATGATGCTGGATCTGATGATGAAAGATGGTTGTAAGAAGTGAATAAAACACTGTTAAAGAAAGATAAACGGAAGAGATTAGTTGAGTAAACCAATGGTTTTCTTTTGTTCCCTTTTCTTTTCACAACGTATGCCTTTTATAGAAGAGGCAAGGCAGGATGAGAGCCCCCTTAAAATGTATTCAAAATGAACAATGAAGCTGAAAATGGTAAGTTTTGTTTTTATCAATGCATCTAATGTGCATTACTCAGATGCATATAAAGTAAAAGTATATCTCTTTTTTTTTTATCATGGACGGCAGTCCAAGAGTAATTTATCTACTGCATGAATTGAGGAATATAAAGTAAAAGTATATCTCTTTTTTTTTTATCATGGACGGCAGTCCAAGAGTAATTTATCTACTGCATGAATTGAGGAATATAAAGCAAAAGTATATCTCTCTTTTTTTTTTATCATGGACGGCAGTCCAAGAGTAATTTATCTACTGCATGAATTGAGGAACGTGACAAGAATACATGATCCACTCATTATTAAACTGACCAATAAGAATAGATATTAAAATGAGCATTGTTTAGTACTGCTTAAAACGTGGCCTTTAAAGACATGAAAAGGTCCAAATAAGAAGTTCTCGTAATAAAGGACTGGTGGGTGGAGTTTCTCGCATAGCCAAGACAAAGATCATTGGACTATTCATTTATAAATTA